>JBBPME010000299.1:0-26831 GCA_038090155.1 Rossbeevera pachydermis
TTGTTATCCAGAAATGCAACTGTGGGATTTAGGACTCGTCCGTCACCGAGCATGTTTCGTGGCCTGTCATTACCCGAAGCTATATTCTTTATGCCGCTGGAGGACTCTCGACAGGTCCACATTCTCGCTGAACCTCCTGTGCCATCCAGTACTGTTCGTTCGGCTGCGAAAGTTCTGCGTGACCAGGTACCTCCCATGAACAAACGGACTCTGAATGTCCAAGTGAACGAAGCTTGTACCGAAATCTGTTCATTCGTGAACCGGATTGATATCACGAACCCAATTGGTCAAGGGTTACTGGCGGCCGGTTCGTCTGAAGATTGAACAAGCATCGGATCACAGGACTCGCCTGTGCATCGATACATACTCGGAGAAAATCTACTTTCCATTGCCAATCGATGTTACTAATGCGAGGCTTCGCATTGCCCGGAAGTCAAGTTATATAGAGATTAGTTGCTAACCTGAACACACTATTATCAGAACATACACTGACACATCAATAGGTCATTGCGCCGTTAGCAGTCTCGATGCACATTCAATGTGAGGATAACATCGCAAAAAGGTTCTTTATTATACTCGATGGCGGAGTCCCCACCTCATGGAACATCTACCGAGTGCATTCGGGTATTTGCCCATCGATCAGACCATCGGGGAGCTCTAAGTCGCCAACATGGCTCACACCTCATGTCTCGCTTATGTTCTCCCGCAGGGAACGAACCTTACGGGAGATGAAGTCCTCAACTGTCAGAGACACTCTTGTGAACCTGAAAGATTCCCTTCATGCTCTCTTTCTTTCCGCCTCTGGGGTCCAGGGCCCTGTTCGTTCCGTTTTTGCCTTGCAGGACACATCAACAGCAAAGATCCTTGCTTTTATTTTTGTCACCGATCTCTGTCTCGACGTTAGTTCGCACACTGTTCTTGCAGTTGCTTGCGTAGTACCGAGAACAGAGATTATTCAAGATAAGCTCCGCGAGCTCGAAGTTCTCAGTGTCGTTGCGATCAAAATCGATTCACAAGAAACAGAGACATGGCGGTATCTTCTTCCGGCATTCATCGAGCGCTGCCGAACCTGGACTCACCGGCCTTCATGCGAGTACTTGACTGAAGGAACGATTCCACTGTTTCCAGATGCTAGTGCAGAACCAGAAAAAGGCCCATTTTGTTCCTGTGGGGCAGGTGTCGGAACAGGGACACTTCCGCCTCAGCTCAAGTCCCTCTCCACATATGCGACTCGAGCAGCCATCAGTCCGCTCTTTGCTGTTTCGTATCTGGAGAAGGTGGGTCCGACGTCAGATGATCTGATGGCAAATCAGGAGAGATGCGGAGCGTGTGGGAAGCGAGTTGGGTCGCTGTCTCTTTGCGGTAAATGCAAGAGAATTAGGTATTGTTCGAGGGAATGCCAGGTGAAGGATTGGGCATTTAGGACTGAATTGAACAGGGGTCGTACTATAGTTTTTACATAAACAGCGGCCAGTAAATTTCCTTCCACTACACTTCGGAACTTGTCTCGAACTTGAAGGATTGTAACGAACAATCAGTCAGCGACGTGAACGCTGAGGTTCAACGCTCGAGATCGCATTCTCAACCTCACACGAAAGTGTCGCCAAGCGACCCAATTCGAACTTCTGGGCTGCGCCTCACGTACATCTGGTTTCCCAGGAAGATTTCCTTCAAGACTTTCTATCTGCTATCTGGGCCTCTCAGATTCAATGAATCCCGCTATTGGCTAAATATTTACTAGCACGAACGTGTTTCCGTTGCACGTTCCAGACCCGGAAATCGCCCTATCGCGAAAACGCCGTATACGGTCCGAACTTCCCTGCTCCACCCCCGGACCTAGTAGAAGGCGAAGAAGAATACCGCTTGATCATGAGGATCAAGGAATAAGACCTGGAAACATCTATTCGTACCTTTCGTGTTGGCCATGGACTCAGCGAAGAAAGGCGATCCATACGAGAAGAATGCTCAAGAAGAGATAGCGCAAGTGGAAGATCGTCAAATGATTGAAAGGCGGCTTGTCCGCAAGCTTGACACCCGGCTATTACCCACTGTTGTGGCCATCTATTTAATGAACTATATCGATGTACGTTGGGCATCTGCCGAGGTGTTTGCTTATTAGTGGTGGTATTTCAGCGCTCAGCGCTCGCGGCCGCTCGTCTGAAGGGTTTTCAGACGGATCTAAGCCTATCTGGTATGATGTTATTCGTTGTAAAACCAGGTAACTAACTCATCGGAATGACAGATGTTCAGTACGATACGGTGGTGGCGGTCCTTTATGCATCATACTGCCCCGCTCAAATTCCATCCAATATAGTAAGCAATCTATTTGCCTCAGGCTTTGAGAGAATCGGTTGAAATCAGCCGCAGGCCTTGAACTATGTCTCGAGGTTGGTGACATCTCCCTAAATCTCAGGTGGTGTGACGTCGACCGCTCTTCATAGGCCCACGTTTTATATCGGTACCTGTGTCGTCCTGTGGGGTCTGACGAGCGCCCTCACTGGTCTCACACGCAACTTCGCTGGTATCATGGCGTGTCGTATCTTTATTGGGATACCCGAGGTATGTAACGAAACCCACCGATGTGGGGACGACTGACTTGAGGCACCATTCCAGGCTGCGTTCTACCCTGGTGCCATGTATCTCCTGTCAAGTTGGTATACACGCAAGGTTTGGGTAACTCGGTGGAATTGAATAAATATTGATTAGTTCTATAGGAGTTGGCTTTTCGATCAGCTATTCTCTTCTCAGGGCTGCTTGTCTCCAATGCTTTTGGTAGTGTAAGCCTCTTCGCGTCCTAGCTCTTAATTCGAGTGCTTGACTTGTTCATCACTGGCTGCATTCAGTTGTGGGCCGCAGCTATTCTCGGAAATATGAATGGAATATTGGGCATCGTGGCATGGAGATGGTATGGCGGACCGCATTGTATAGCATCCTTGAATTTCTGCGTTCCTTACCCTCAGACTCAGGCTTTTTTATATCGAAGGTGCCATGACAATCCTTGTCGGTTTCATCGCCATGTGCGTTCACTATGCCTGGTATTTTCTTCATCTCACATGATGAAACATCTAGGTGGTCGCTTCCCGATTACGTATGTCCCAAGTCCCTCGCCATTCTATCTTGACCAATTGTTGCTGTTCCACCAAAGCCGCACAACACCAGGTGGTTGACACCCGCGGAGACACATTTAGCCCAGGTTCGTCTTGCAGAAGATGTTGGCGAAGCCGACAAGGACTCTCAGCAGGCCCCGTACTGTCCTTCATGTTCCCTTTGTTGTAAATATTGACGGTGTTTCAGGATATTTGAGGGACTGAAGTTGGCTCTCAAAGACCCCAAGGTTCCAATTTTCATGCTCGCGGCCTGTTCACAGACTCTGGGGTTCAGTTTCGTGAATTTCTTCCCGACGTGGGTGTTTCACTGTCAGACAAGGATTCTCTTTCCGTACTGAATTCCAATCGCCGATATTTAGGTTGACCGCTACTCTTGGCTATTCGACGACGATCACGTTGTTATTGGCAGCGTGCGTACCATAGCATACTCCGTGTTCTTGGTTCTTACTATCCTGTGACGATCAGTCCGCCGTGGATCTATTCAGCTATCGTCACGCTCATCAATGCCCGGCATGCTGGTAAGTGGTCTTACGTTCGTCTTTCATTGATAGATATGAATTAGTTGATGAACGCCACTGTACACAGATATTACTGGCGAGCGATTTTTCCACCAGACCGCTCCCTGGTGGGTTGTCATGCTCGGCTATATCATCTCTCTGTCGACCATGAACACGGGTGCAAGATATTTCTCCCTGTTCCTCATGACGACTGGATATTGTGGCGAGTAGCCTCGTTGACCTACATACATTCCGGCACTTATCCGTCTTATTAGGGGTTGCACTGGCATTGGTCTGGGTGGCTAACGCAATCCCTCGGCCACCTGCCAAAAGATCCGCAGCGATCGGCCTCGTGAACGGGTTCGCAAATATCGGGAATCTGTGCGTGGTCGTGTATTAGCACGCTTGGTTACCCCACTCACCGACGCTGGACAGGATGGGATCCTACATCTGGAAAGCAAGTTGGGGCCCGGAGTATCATCAGTCGATGATTATTGCATTCTGTGCATTTGCGCTTGCGAGTATCCTTTGTTTCAGTGGGTATTTCTTTTGGGAAATGTTTCGGAATATGACGAATGCTTCGACTACTGCAGTCTTCCGTACGCTGCTGGTGCGGGAAAACAAACAGATGGAACGTGAAGAGTTGGATTTAATGCATGGACCCGAACGGGAGCGGATCGAAGAAGCGGCCAGGTTGGAAGGAATCACGTTTGACGAAGCTGTGAGACGCAGGATGGGATTTCGTTATCTGTATTGATATACCAGGTTGGATCCGTCACTACTTGAATGAATATTTGTCATTGACGAAAATATCAGTTAGTATGCTAACCACTATTGTGCATACGTATCTCAGACCAGTTCAGCTAAAAACAACTACTGCTACAGTCTCACCACTGACCACAGTAACCGATGGTACTTCCCGATACTTCCTTCTACCAGTTCCAGCTTCACGTCTACCAGTTCCAGCTTCACGTCTACCCTCACCTTCCCTTTTGCAAAAACCTCGCCATCCCAAAGGGCACTCCAAGATTCGGGACAGTGTTGAAACATATCAAATCCCATACCCGAAATTTCTACATGCTGTATGCCTTTCTGCAAGCTTCCTCCATGTTCACCACAGACCATAGAACCAGGATGAGGAGATAAGAGACCCGCTAGCGCCTTTGCCAGGTGGAGTTGATTTTCCTCGGAAAAGAGATGGAAAAAGTTGGATGCATAAATCACCGAGCACCTTCCCGCGAGCGGATTCAACGATGTCAATGGTGAGCCAGATGGTCTATCAGTCAAAGGTGGCCCCCCGAAAGGAGGTACGACCCGCAATATATCTGGATTGAATGCGTCCCCAGCGACGAAGGTGATCGGATAGGTTTCTGGTGTTGTTTTGAAGAGGGCGTGACCCAGGTCGAAGAATTCTTGAAAGGGATGATATTCGATTAGTGTCGTCGACTTGCAAGGCCCCGATGCTCCATTACCTTTCCTCAGATCGGTGGTCACGACGTTCTTGAGCGGGAAACCGTCTGCAACCACTTTCCTAGAATCCACTCCAACTAGTGCACACAGAGTTTTGTCAACAAGTATTGAAAAGCCCACAGGCACGGGTCACTCACAGCAGCAACCAACGTCCAGAAACACTTCGTCCGGACGCTCTTGGCCAAGCTTGATAATACGCTCGTACTCTGGCAGCCTCGCAATCCCCAGCCTGGATCATACGTCACCATTCACGAGGGCAATGAAGTATAAAGAAAGACTTGCTGTAGGAATGTGAAATACCGAGTGGATGCGTAGGGGAACACCTGGATCGATCGATTTAAATTGGAAACAGCGGCATATGACATCCACCGACCTTCCATGCCCTCTGCTGCACCGCGAGAATGTGGGTTCGGAGGTCGTCGTCGTCGTAGATCCTAGTCTGTTTCTTGAAGAAGCCCGCTTGGTCTGGAGAGAGCCTATACGCTGCGTCGAGGGGTTCTGTGTCGGGCATCAGCCGCGCTGAGAACTTGAGGTCCCCAGCCCCGGGCTGTCCTGTAAGAATTTGGTCTTCCATTGCTGAATGTTGCACTGATAGGCGCTGATTTTATACTATGTCGGTTATCACATTAGACCCCTGCAACTGTCAGCAAAGTTTATCGCAATCGTGATCAATCGATACTAACTTAAATGGTGAGAATGGGTGAACGTGTGCAGTCTGGCTCTTGCAGCCAAAGGCTTTATATTAATGCGAGCAGAGAATCATCCACAATATGGAAAGTTCCACTACCGTGTTATATACGTCTACCGCAGACTAGATGTCTATGTACCACCTCGTTCCCAAGCCACCCACGTGAACTATCCTGAGCTTTCGCAGTGCACCGAGCGATCATTCGCTCTCCGAAATGAGTGCGACAATCATACTGATTCAAATATAGTCGGGAGGTAGACGCGAGAGTAGGTGATACGCACCGGTACAAGTAATAGAAGAAAGAGAGGAGGTAGAAACCGAGCTTTATGAAGCTCTCCTTCTTGTGTGCAGAGAGCGTGCGGAAAATCTCGGTCGCGTCGTACATGTGGTTTTTGTTTCGTATCCTGTGGGAGAGGGCATGAGGATGGAAGAAGAGGACGGATAGAGGGACGTACTTGTTGGCATTATAAAGCATGAGAGGGAGATTTAGCAAGAACGAGACCCATTGGCCCGTTAAAAGGAAGAGAATGGTGAGGAAAGCATGAGCGATGTTTTCTGGCAGGACAAACTGTCGTGGGGTGTGAGGACATTAGACAAGAAAAGACGAAGTGATGTGGGTACCTGGTTGAGCTTGTTACAGAGATCTATGGGGTTGATGTAGTCGCATTCCAGGTCTGAGAACATGATAATCTGGGTCGCGTGTCAGGACAGGTATACGCTGAGGCGCTCGAGCCGTACGAAGAAAACCATCGTGAAAAGCAATCCAGCGGCCACGAGGACCGAAAAGAGGAATAACCAGCCTGTTGAGGAGGTGAAGATGGGCAGGAAAGCAAGTAAGAAAATGGCGAACCAGCACCGCCCATAATGTGTTCTTGTCGTGTTCTGTTCGATGTTGAGAGTGAACCTTTGGTTTTCTGCCACGGCACAAACAAACATACACAGCTACTACTATCTTCCTAACCACCATGTCCCTCCTAGCACGTATCACCGACACAGACGGTGGTCCTGTCCGTCCAAAATCCGCAAACCGAACTTCGCCTTATGTGCGTACTCTACGATAATTCGCAAAAATTAAAAATGTAAATCCCTACGCGCGCTTTCGTCCTCGCAGGCTCGTCTACCTCGACCCCCAAAAGGCGATTCAGACGCATACTGGTCCCATGACCTGTACGAAGACCCAGACAAGCCGTCTCTGTCCTCCAGACTCTCTGCTTCTGCTGCAACCCCTCGTAAACCCGATTCCACTCTCGTCCAACGTGCAATCAGAGAAGCCACTGCTGAAGGTGGAATTAGCATCAAGGGCGCAAGCGCTACCGCAAACGGCAATGTCGTCCAGGTTGCCGGTCTTGTGAAGGGCACCACCCCTGCTGATGTCGAGGTCGGTTCCGTGGTCCCTCATACACTACCATTTTCCCATTCTCGACAGGCTATTTTCCGGCGCTGTGGCCCCATCATCTCCTCCGAGCTCGTGACAAATCACGCGTCTGACAACGTCGCCGTTCGACTAACCTTCAAGCAAGCACTAGATGCAGCAGGAGCAGTCACCAAGTTTGACAAACAGCCTGCTGACGGTCGTATACTCCGAGTAACAATCGTAGGGGTCCAATCCGTCGGCTTGTCTAGAAGACTTGGTGGCGTAGACCTCGTCAACGAGAATGGGAGCGTCGACGTGTTAATGAGCTCAGGCGAAGATTCCGGGTCGTAAGTCTCTCTTTTATGCTCTCGTGTCTCCCATATGTATTTCCACCAACAGAAAAATGCGCTCGGATTCAATCATGACTTCGGACCCACGTGCCACAATCCTCATCACCCCACCAGGGGCAGATCCCAAGGCAAACAAACAAACAAACTCAAGACCAGAAGTTCCACGCTGGCAGCCCCGTGGCGGAAGGAAAGGAGGGTATGGCCGACGTGCTGGTGGACAAGGGGGTGGTGCGCCCACCATGGACGTTGATTGACAGGCTGGGTCACTGAAATTTACTCACTTGAACATATCTGTAACAAGCATCACCACTTTAACTGCATCTTACGCGCATATCGGTATTTTACATATTTATCTCTGCTTTTCCATCTGAAGGCATATGATAAAGTTGATTCGAACTGCATGGTAGGTTTGCTGCGGAAATTTGTAGGCGACGCTTGCTAGACTTCTCTTCAAGCTCATTGCTACAGGAATCCAACGAGGACCAGGAGAAGTTCTTTTATTAGAAAAGGTCCGTCCGAGTCACTCATGCGAACATGTGTCTTTCAGAGTCTTCATCTTGCATGTTACCCGCAGCTTTTTGGCGATGGAACATCTTTTGTTGTGTTGGATGATACTTGTTTGACGGTGGCGCTTTCTGACTTGGATCCGCCGCCATTCACAAGTCGTCTAAAACGATAGCAGCTGGTAGCGACCTCCTCACCCGGTCGATTTGCCTAAAAAAACCCGTCCCAGCTTTTCTCGTCAATCCATTCTCTCAAAACCATCTCTGCGGTTGACGACATCCACAGACCTTAAGCCTACAGGTACTTGTCGCTCGTCTAGTAAGTATATACGTTCACCGCGACCTCGCCTTCACTATGATCGGTCCGGATGTATGCTGACCTTTGAAACAGAAATGTCTCAACTTTTTACATTAGCCGACCACCACCTTTTTTTATCCTGTTGGGAACACTTCCGCGGTCTGCTTGACCGAAAATCTCGCTCCTGAAAGCAAGGCTCATGTTTTGCTCCTCGCATGTGGTGAACCCAGACATATATCGTACACCATATTTGGCAATGAAAACAATTCCTCGTCCGGTGTGTCGTTTAGCTCAATATTTTTCTAGATCTCGCAATGATCCAGGTTCACGCACATTTGACATCACTTGTTGCGATGTGGACGTCGCCGTTCTTGGTGAGGCTTTTCCGTTCACTGTTCATTCACTAGAGTCGCTTACCGATCTGGGATAGCGCGAATTGTTCACCCTCTTTGCCGACGACGGGGCTCTACAGAAGTTAGACAGTTTGTGGAACATATTCTGCCACATATTCTGCCACATGCTCTCCGACCAGCACTCTCTATTCAAGCCTTTTTGAGCAGTGTCATAAACTCTTTCCTCTGGCGGAGAACCCTGAGACTTGGAGGGCTGGTCCGTACGGGCCACATGTGATGCGGCAACGCTTGTCGAAAATCGTCACGTTTGGACCTCGTACCTCGACATGGCCTCTTTTTTCCTCCAAGCAAGCAAAACGATTCCAAGAGAGTTTTTCCGATGGCATCAAAGAGATGTCACGCAGGATGGAGCCTGGTGGTACTACAGCTGCAGCTCGTTCCGCGGGGCCGCTCATATTACACGCAGCCGCAACCGTGTCGCGCCAATTTACCAGTTATTGGTTAGACAGAACCACTGACTCTTCCAGTTCGCATTACCATGGTCGAAAGCAACACTTGGCTGCCAACCCCATGTTTGCTTTTTCCATCGACGGTGATAAATTCTCAGTGCACTACGGACTGATCATTTGACTGGGTTCCAAGCCTTGGCCTCAGGCAAGTTCACTCGTCTCCAAGAGCATATTCCACCCTGTGACATGATGCGCAACGCCAAGGACTCATTTTCGCGCTGGTGTCGTCTGTGATCAGGCGCTTGAGGAATGACAGCCCTTCGTCTCCCGCGTTCATCATTCAAATGTTTGGTGGCTACGCGTTGTCGTTTTGCCAAGCGTTGAAGTACTGTGAGTTGACCCACTCTGTGGCGACGCCGTACAACGTCGCTGCCTGGCGCCTGTACCATTACACACTCCACTACTACTACTACTACTACTACGGACGTCAGGCTGCTTCGCGGGCACCACTATCATTCAGTGTAATCAACACATTCTAGATCACGTTGGACCCATGAATATTTTAGTGGTCACCGTGCCTCATTTTGAGCAAAACCCCTTCGGCAACGCTGTACACCGAAGCGCTTCTTCGGATAGGCGACAATCCCTCCCAAGCCATTTTAGAACACGTTGGTGGTGACTTGCCCACCATGGCCCTCCTCCTGGGCATTGTCCCTTCCACACCGATAACCCAGTTCACAACCCGTTCCAATGTTCATGAAATCCTGACTACGGACAAGGCTTCAAGACAGTTCCACGAACAACTGGCTTGGAGGGCCCTGGATACAGTATGACATCAGTAGGGCCCCAAGGCTGTCGAAAAACCTCTACTTCTCTCCTAAAGAACTCGTCGTCGCATATATCGCCAAGTGTTCTCCGATGAAGATGTCGGCCGCCGACTCCGACTCCTCACACTTTCACCTGAGAGCGCGCTTCTAGATCTAGTGTCCTACACTACAACCGACGTTCCTTTGCTCTCTTCGTGCATTTCGTGAAGACAAGGGTATAGACAGGCTGGTGGCGTATGTTGCCAGCTCCATCTCCTCGGCATATACGCCTCGACTTGGATGTTTATCCCTGCTCTACAGAATTTCGTACGTCAAGCAACCGGTGGTGAAGACTCGAATGGGGATTAGCTCGGGCTGTTCCAAGGCTGGACTCGAATCCCGCAAACCGTGACGCTTGTGCTCATCATACCCCGAGATGCCATTTCCAGACTTGAGCCCGACTTTATGGATATCAGGATGCCCACATTGCATTGTAGTATGCATGACAGACCGCACCAACTCTGGTTCGCCGTCACCTCAGCCACCTTTGGAACACTGCGTGTCACTGGTACGGGCGTAATCGTCGAAAGCACCCCCGCGGAATCAACGACAGCGACAACAAGGCGACCAATGCTCCCTTGATCATCACATCTTCGGTCCCGGCCATTTCTGTGATGGAATTTGGGCAGAACCCCGGGACGACGGTCGATTTGGCGCTGCGCCCGACTATGGTAGCGACAGTCAAGTTTGCTAGTCGACTAGGGTGCGACTTGACAGTGTACGGAACCAGGTTAACGGACGCACAAAATGTTTTCGTGCTGGCAAGTGCCCCGTCCCAAGTACATACAAGGGCAAGGATGTCATGGTCGGTCACCGGCAGGAAGATGTTGATATCGATATCTCGAGAGGACCTTTGTACTCGGAGCAAGTTGCAAGTGGCTCTGCGGCTGTGCCAATTACAGACGTGCGAGTTCAGATGAACGACTCGATGTCTGCGGCTCAGTTCTTCATTGTACGCGTCGACGTCACAAATCCCGATGCGCACGGACAATTCCAACCATCAAGTCCCACTCGGGGTGTCCGAGAAGCTTCGACGCCTGTTTGAGGACAGGCACACATTCACATCTGGTTCGGTTCCCACTCCCCGTCGATGTAGCAGGTGCGACAATATTGCGCATAGTGAGTCGTTCATTATACGTTGAGGTAAGCCATACTGGTGATTTTGTGCTGATATCACAAGAGGCACAGCGTTTTGTTGCGTTCTGGTGCTAACTTCGCTCTTTGATCCAGGTCGTAGCACCACTCGCTTCGTTCGAAGTTCGAACTGAGCGCGACATCTCTAACTTTAATCGGTTCGAATCCCTGTCCTTAGATCCCGAAGACGATGGCACACCAACGCTGGGGAGCACTCGCCTTATCAACCTCGGCCAGTGCCCAACGTTCCAACTTTCGACGGGTACATCCTGCACATCATCCGTTTTCCGAGCTCGAACAACGACACGCACTTCGTGCGAGTTCCCGATTCCTAACAGTCGACCAGGACACCCCAGACGCACACACGTGCGTCAAACAAACATTGCATCGCAACTGGCGCCTATCCGGATAGTCGGGGATGCTGTCATGGCGCGCATGCGTGCAGACGTGGGGATTGCACACGATGTTCGGGGATTTATTCATTGCGCTAGACACCTGCTGTACGGGAAGCTCTGTGCACCGCACGGCGCGACTCTGTGTCGGCCTCCACGGGTGATAGGCACGCGATCCGGAGTCTCAACAATATGCCGATCACGTTCATCCGTACGGACGCGGAGGAGATAAAGGTATGTTCCACCTCCTCCCCCGCCTGACTGAGCGGTGTCGGACGTGGTCGCACAAGACAGCGTGTGTTTATCGCACCTCGATGGGGATGCAAGAGTGCGAAGAACCTGCTATGGGAACACGGCTTTCCAGAGAGACCTTGCTGTGCGACTGCGGGCACTCGGGCCGCTGACGTCATACCTCACACAAACGGCATTCAGCCCGTTATTTGCGGTGCCGGTGCCGTACTTGACAGGGATGAATGTCCATGGGAACCCACTGACCAAGGAGAGGAGGAGGATGCCCGTCGGAGGACCAGCGAGGGCCCAATTGAACGATGATGAAGGCGCTGACATGGGAAATACGGACGGCGTCGGTACGAATCTTCGGTGTTGAACATGTGCTAGGAAGGGCGGCTTGCCGAGGTGCAACCAGTGCAAGCGTGTGCAGTATATTGCTCGGGGGTGTCAACGTGCCGACCGGAAGTTCCATCGGAAGGACCGCGGAAACCTCGCCGTTCATAGTGAGGCTGTCAGCCTAGCTGTCGGTGTAGGAGAGAATGTAAGATTGATTACTGCTCAAAATTATTCAGCACTGTGGTTCACCTGGAATCTCCATAGCGATGCGCAGAGGACTCTCTCAATAATAATAATCGGTCAGCTCTATTCAAATCATCGACTCACTCTGAGTAAGAAAGGCGGTGCCGCATGTGCTAATTGTACCACAAGATATCCATAGCCGAGTTTACAAGTGCCAGACTGTGCTTCTGCCCATGGTACGGAACACTTTCCAGTCTACAGCCCGTCCGGAATCCCCCGGTGGCCGTCCCTTCTGATATCCTTCTAGAATCTATGCTAGCCCACCCTCTTCAAAATCCACTCCCTGCTAAGTTACTAGCAATCTTCTTGCAAACCCCGGAACATGAATCCAAGCTACTCAAGGTTGGTACGAGTGGCGCCCACTGGCGAATGATCACACAGCATTGACAAAATAGCGCATTCCATAATACTATGGAAGTCTACCCGGAACACCGAATGAGGCTGCCTCCACCATTCGGCCGTCGGGCCCAACCGACAAGACAGACAAGACAATCTGGCTTTCATAGCTTCAGTAACAGCCTGAATGGATGGTAATAATGCGTGGGATACATTGCTTCTTACAATGACTCTGAGCTCCTCAGGTCGAGCAAGCTCTAGACTATAGAGACAAATTTGGACGGAGGGGTGGAATCATCATGGCTGGCTGAAGGATCGAAAACCATCATAGGCACATCGTTCGAAGCGTGGCGAGCTTCCCCGGGACCTCGGTGTGTGGACATAGTTGTTACCGCTTCAATCTACAAAGGTTCGCGTCAAATACGTCGTTGTCACTGACAAAAAAAAATACCTGTGGGTGATTCTTTTCAGTGGTTTCACTACCGTTTCCCTTTCCGAATAGGATATTGTCATGGTGCATAGAAGAGGCTTTCCATCCCCCGCGGGAATTGAGTGTAGAAAGAATCGAGTTCGAATATAGCTTCGACAAAGCAAAGTCCCACGTAAGATACCTGCATGGATAGATCTCCTGATTAACATCCCCTTTTCTCTTTCACCATGAAAGCAAACGCTTGCCATGTCGTGCCCTAGACACCAAAAAAGGTTAGATATGTACTTGATAAAGAGCGAAATCGTCTGCATACCGGGAGCGATAAGAGTAACGTCAGGTCCAGAACAGCAAACATGCTTGTAAGCAACCCAGTTTGAATAGTCACTATTTCACGGGGGGCCATTTGAGTTTTCCGGCCGGATAAGAATCAAAGCTTACTCCGGATAATCTTATTAACCATAGTGTCGGTCGCAGCGTAACCTGTGCGCCTGCGTACCTGATTAAATATGAGCAAGCTAACAATGAATTTGCCTTTCAAAATCATTCACCAAACTGCCGACTAGTGATGCTGTTATAATAACATCCGCCGCAACCGAGGCTGATAGCCAAGTGATTACAGCGCCGTTATTTGTTTGAAATCGAGCATATTCCAAGTCAATGCCAATGACCAGAACCGTGGTTGCAAAACCACCAACTGTACCAGAGCTAAGAAAAGAACTGCCTGTCAGGTGGGTAATCCAACTTACTGAAGGCAGTGACGGCGAAAAAACTGATGATGGAAGGCAAGAGCTTAGACCCGCTCATGACCTTGACGCGCCAGGCAATGAAGAGCTGTGTCGGCATTGAGATCATCACCTGATTGCGAGCATGTTAGTCCAGAACAAATAGACTCCATTCCATCAGACTTACTGTCAACAACGGGTCTTAGGATATTCAATCAATAAGCGTTTTACTATGGTGGTTGAATTACTTACTTGTTGGCAACACTGGAATTTCGAGCAGTCAGATAAGCCCAAGCCAAAGGGTGATTCTCACTTTTAGGGGCATATATAAACACCTCCGGACTCCCTTTGCGATACTATTAGAATCCCATCCACAATTTGAATGAAAACGAGTACCGTATTGAACAATGAGAGGCTCAAAAACCAGTCCGATATCAAATACCGTGTTTAATGTTTCGCAAATGAGCAGATAAAATACCTTAACAAAGCAAACTTTAGCTCATGCATAACGATTTCAGGTGAAGTAACTCACAAACGCCTTCAACCACCATCTATCCCTTTTTTCGGGAGTCTCAGCCCCACGAAAGATGGTCTTCTGAGGGAATGATCTCACCTTTTGTACGTCTGGAAATATACAAAAGTCTGTTGAGGGCAAACAATAATGAGCATTTTCTACTACCGGGTCGGCATGTAGGGACTTCGCACCTGTACAACCGTTGCCTGTGTCCTCCTGGTTCACGAATACTTCCAAGAGTAAACATACCATTTGCTCACCCCATATAGTATACAGTTCAAGAACACCCCGATCAACATGGGTCCAAAACTATGAAAAGACGTCAGGAACCACCAAGCACAGTAGTATGAAGTAGATTCACATCAGACCACCTTGTGGAGGCATGCTTCAATGAAACAAAGAATCCATCGTAATCGCGGGTACTTATACGACCGCGAGTCAGCTCGACCCGGAGATCTGACACATCAGATCGCAGAAACGGCAAGTCTGCGACCTAGTGTCCCTGCGTGAATTTGATATCCGAACAAGATACACTCTTGACTAAATTTAAACTGAAGCCGCTGAGAATAGTTATTAAATAAACCTGAGTGCTTACTTGTGTAGTTGACGGTCCAGGCGCGGCATGGACCTCGCTCGCTCCAGCATATTGGCGTGCAGTAGTATACTCTGGACTTCCAGAGTTCCGGGGCACTTAACGTGACCCCGAGACCGAGACCCTGATATCATATGTAATGAAAGGAACGTTTCTGAATTTTGCATAGTACGGTCCCTAGGCCACTGTATTTGTACCAAGGGTCAAATTGACCCTAAGGTTAGTGAGAAGCTTGCGCTCAGTAGAGTCAGCAATTCTGCGATACCGTGAAGGACCCTTGATTTTGCTGTCCCTCGCGTTCTGATTGGAGGTGAGTCCCAGAACGACCTCCGAGTCATGCCCCATTTGCCATTTGTGTTAACCTGAGCATGAAAAGAAGAGGGAATATTTTTTTTAATTTCTAAATTATAAGCCCGGCGGACAAGCAAAGTTTTAACGATCGCCTCAATAAGTTAGAGACGCGGCGTGTTGGTCCTATCGATGCGTCGCAATACATATGTACTAGTTCTTTTCTCCACTCATATTAGCATTGCGATCTGCACGGCTTTTGCGGAGCGCGGTACAGAGAACACTTCGGCGAGGTCGAGTGTCGTTTTTTATCCACGGGGAACCACGGGCAGCGTGGATGGGCCCATCAGAGATTTAAGTTAAGGACATAAGTAATACAATAGTACGGATTGGGTTTGGTGGATTCGTCAAGACATTAATAACACGGTCGCCCAACTGTCACCTATATAAAAATTGTATTGCGAGGTACACCCCGGTGCAACTGTCACTGTGCAAGCTTCAGACTTGACTCTAAATGGCAAGGGGAGCGAGAACCCTAGACACAGGTATCATATATCAACCCTGAGCAAGATACACTGTGAGGGGCATGGGACTATGTACACAAGTAAAGTCGAAAGGCTCTTTGACGAACTTTCCATCACGTTCGCTTAGATCAGAGGGAAAAAATCAACCTAATGTGCGAAACCAGTTTACCGCCAAACCCGAGTAGGGTTCAATGATAATTCTGTTGTAGAAATATAATCATTTGCCCGCTACGCTACGCCGGCGCTGCCGCTTACATAACACTTTATAGTGTTGTATCATCCGCTATCACGAATAACATCTGCCGCGTCGTCACGCTGCGTGACTTCACACGCACTGGTGGCTGGTGGGTCCCCAGTGTGACCTGACAGCAGGGCTGTATCCAGAGGCTCATACTAGTACGGCTGGGGGAATAAATATACACTGTAAACATTGCCTCGAGGTTAGACTACCGGAAATAGCCTTACCCCATGTGCACATGGTAACCACGTGCTCACCAGGCCGGCTTGTACGTCATCTCGCATTGGAATTGGCAGCCAACCCCGCGATCTGGACCGGCCACCCTGCCGCAGGGCAAAGTGGCGCGTGGCGCAATAGTTGAATAGGAGACCTGTGCTTTGTATATGCCTGCATTGACAATGAGGCAGTTTCGGGGTCTGTGGCCCAAGGCAGACCACAGCAAATGCAATTAGCAGCTCACGTGCATGGGCCACTGCACCGCACGAATGTCGGCTTCGCAAGTTCACAATCTCAGCAGCTGGCAAGTTAACAAACACACGTATGGGCCCCTGCCAGTGCGATCAATATCATACATACCGCTCTGCGCTCCAGCTTGAATGCGGACGGACTTGCCAAAGCGCCAAGGGGAAATCAGGGCCGAACTGGTCGAGGGTGTATGGGTGACCCTGATTGATACATTTTAAGCACGTAGGAAACCACAATATATTGCGAGGACAAAGAACGGTAAAGTTCGCGCGTAACCGATCCCCAAAATACCCAAACAGAAAAACGATGTAGCTCTAGCAAAAAGATAGAATCAGTACTATGGTCCTTGGGTGAACATATCCAAAATCAAGGTCAGAAGTGTCATATGTGGAGCACGCCCTCGTGTAACAAGGAATCCTCCTTGAAGAAATTCAAACCATACGGTTTCGAAGCATCATAGTCCCATGAATATAATCATACTCACCGAACGTTGAACGACAGAGGTTCAGATGAGGAAAAAATAAAAGGAGGATAAGACCCCTGTCGAATGAGAGTAAGCCCCATTGAGTTGAAGGCACCCAAAAATGGGTCGCCGACTATCGCATAACTATGTCTATGAGCAACAAGGAGCAAACCCAGGATCCATCAAGCAACCCAAGCAAGAAACACGCTCGTATCTTTGCATGCATATGCTATCACAAGGTTGCTCGACTTCCAGGCTGCAACAGAGAAGGCAAATAGAACTGTCCACGAATGAAAACAGTAAATCGATTTTTGCCCAACCACATCTTCCCCTCCCTCAGCAAATTTTCAGCTGGGTGTTTTCCCTTCCAGGAGAGATGGGATTACTCTGTGTCTCCGGGGACTTTCCCCACAGCAGAAATGCGAAAGCAGATGCCTTCTGTGCGTGTGCTGCGAAAGCGATGCTTCATACGACGAGGGTGGTGATTAAAAAAAAAATCGAGGTCAATTTATATATTTTAATATCAGCTCCGATCGAAAAGTGACCGAGCCTGGGCGCGCTACTTACGTACTTACATGCTTCATACTCCCAAGTCCTCCATACGTGTCTCCCACAATGAATCCTCCAGGTGGGGCTGAAAAGGTTCCTGTGAGGGTTAGCTTTGTACACTCTCCCCTAATATCACTGAGCAGACCGCCTCCTGGTGCGCCATACCATTGTCTTTGATTGAGTTATGACATTCAATACAGCATCGTATTCCAGGGAAGGTGCCCGAGAAGATGGACGAGATATGTTTTACGTATTCTTTTCAGACCGCCCGTGGAAGATCGCAGAATCATGACCCCAAGACATACAGCATATGTCTTCGCAAGGTCTATCCACACGAAGTCACCGACTATCTACTTGGAAAAGGATGGCAGGCGCAACAGACCAGCAACATTCCCCTTCCACCAGAGGGCCAGCCTGTGCAAGAGCAGCATCTAGACGATTTGGAAGCACCCACGAAGCCCGATGAAGATGAGACGCGATACTGGGAGCAGGGCTGGTACCTTTGGACGACATCTTCCAACAAGAATGCTGTAGAGAAGTTGTTACTCATGTCGCAAAGCCTCAGATCCCAAGACCGCTATCTCGAAGATAAAGCAGAGAGGGAGCAAAACCAGAATGAGCGAATGTGGATAGAACAGCCTCGTGGGCGAGTCAGAGTCGAACTGGATGGTACGCTCAGTTCAATAACGCCTTCAGAGTACCTGCAGCATCAATGGTGCGTGGTTGCATCTTGAATTTTGGTACCGATTATTCATAGGGATACAGGCAACGTTCAGCTCTCACCCAAATTCCGACGTCGCTTCAACCGCTCTTCGACCCCATGCGTAGGCTTCTTACCCCGACTGCTAAAGTCTTGGACATTTTCCGGCGAAGCTTCGAATCAGGGTCACAACGCGAGTTTGCACTCCGGGTGTTGGAGAAAGGCCGTTCGGCGGAGCCCTTTATCCTTGGGCGGCGTCTTTGTAAGAAGGCATGGGAGATGATATCTGGACCACCAGATGCCAAGTCGGACATATAAGCATACTGATAAGCAGCCTCATACCCTAATGTATTCAACTTTAGATTCGACCTACTGTCATTTTTCTTACTTTAGTGAACTCAGAAGACTGTTCGACCAAGCAAAAGTATGACATGAGGGAGATTCGAACTCCCGCCCTTTCGGACTGGATAGATTGTAACCTGATTCCAGCGCCTTAGACCGCTCGGCCATCATGCCTACCGACATGTGAAGGTTAACGTTGCTATGCAATTTGTTCCGGGGTCGGGGGTAAGACGGGAGAATTGTGGCTGTGCATAGCCTAGCTATACAAAAACGCACCTAGATGGACTGCAGAATATTAATCGCTATGTTCGGACTGGATTTAGAGGAGGCGGAAATCCTCAGATCTGAAAAAGAGTAGGAATGACAATGACTGCCCTTCTAGCCTGCGAGAGACTAGTAGTAACAAGTCTCACCCTGGTGAGAAGACTCGCCTCACAGTACTCAGTCACGGCGCAACTTGCGGCCACGCTCTATGATACTACATCTGAGCTGGTTTATAACCCCGAGCAAGAACCAATGCCGCGCTCCTAACATTCTGAAGCAAGCATGAATCAGGGTACGAGCTCTGCTCGAGCTGATAGGGAAACGGGCATGGGAGTCTAACTTGATATCACAATAACAATTTAGAGAGCGGGCCCACGGCGCCCCGTTCGATTTGTTGATATTCGTGTTGCAATGTGAGAATTCGATCAGGATTAGTAGGTGACTGTTTGAAGATTGTCATCCATCTTCGGCAACTCGTCTTCGTTTCCTTCGCTAGCAGTCATGAACATTCTTTGTCAAGCTCGACGTGCCCTTCACAGCTCCTTTTTGCAAGGCTTTTCGCTCTCCCCAACATTATGTTCGCGTTCAGTTGCCGGCTGTAAGCCAAGCATGTTAGCGACGCGGAGAGGCATATCCATATCCATGGCATCGGCACAGGCTTCCCAACCTCAGGTGTTCGTCTTGTTTCGCATGTTCTCGTGCCTTGCTCAGTTAAATTCATAGCTTGCAGAACTCTACGCATCCTCCACGATCCATCCTCATCGTGAACAAGCTGCGGACGGGCCCAGTCATAAAGGCGATTGATGAACTCCTCCAGTTCGTCCCTCCATTCGCATCTCATATTCAGGACTAATTCCTCTTTACAGACACGTGATAAAAGCGTATCCGGGTGTAAAAATGTTCGCAGAGGATCGGCCTGACATGCCGGAGGGGGCAGAAGTGTGGCGTCCTGGACCGGAGTCGAAGAAGATCGACTTGGTTGTCACGCTAGGGGGAGATGGTACAATCTTGCATGCTGCATCATTATTCAGTCTCGGGGCCGTTCCACCAGTGCTGAGTTTCTCCATGGGCACATTGGGATTTTTATTGCCCTTCCGTGAGTCCCTGATCAGTGATGGAAAGATATTATATTTAACATTTTTCTGGAAACAGATATAGATGATTTTGCAAAGGGACTGGAGGCTGTATTTCATGGAAAGGCAACGTTGCTAAACCGGATGCGTCTGTTATGTACATTCTATGATAAAGATTCACAGAAGATGGACAGTGAAGGTAGGTTAGGAAAACTCGTCTGTTACCAACAAGCCCTGACCGCCCAACTTATCCAGAATGGCAGGTCATGAACGAAATTGCACTGCACCGTGGTTCTAGCCCCCATCTGAATACCATCGATATCTATGTTGATGGTCAGCATTTGACGGAGGCCGTGGTACGTTCCATCAACTAGCATCATTGGGAGCGATGTTAAAGTTGAAAAAGTCCGATGGCATGATCGTATCCACACCCACAGGTTCAACAGCCTACTCCCTCTCCGCAGGCGGACCTATTGTACACCCTTCTCTAAGTGCAGTGATTCTGGTTCCCATATGTCCACGAAGCCTCTCCTTCCGCCCACTCGTTTTCCCAAGTTCGTCCTCTGTCACGTTACGTGTGGGTGGACACACCGCCTGTTTGCATTCATAACATGTTTATCTAATTCTTTCCTCAGATTAGTGACCGTAGCCGTGCTGCGGCTGGCGTTTCGATGGATGGGCGCGTTTCCCATGTTCTGAATCCTGGGGATTATGTGACAGTACAGGTGTCACCATACCCTGTCCCCTGTATCAACCGATCATCAATCTCTGACCATGGCGAAGGAAGACTAGAGGAAGGCGTGGCCCCAGGAAAGGAGGATGATTGGGTCAGGGATATCAACAATTTGTTGCAGTACAACGCAACTTTCCGGAGCAAGGCGCTTTTGAGATATAGTCGCACATAATACAGACAGATAGTGAGCATTCATAGTTATAACAATGTGTGCGCCACACTTGCAAACTAAGGCAAGTATTCTTGTGGGTCGCTCTCTCAGGAATGGACCTACAGACGGAGATGTGTATGCGAGACCTGGGATCCAATTTCGTGCGGAGTTGTATGATTCATTTCACAACATCGGGTTGGCGGTTGTGAGATAAGCGCTATGGTCCATAGGCGCCCAACTGAGGGCGGTATGCTTTACTAGATACTATGTGCCTGAGATACTATCAATCCCCCAGCGTCTTTATTCAAATGGCCCCCCACAAATATTCCTGTGTATCTCTATGACAGAATTGATCGGTTCCTCTGTCTGATCTAGCGCTGTGTTTACAGGACTTCAGGACTAGTAGTTAGTGACAACCTGTACTAACGTTACATCTTTCCTATTTCCGTTGAGCTAGTTCTTGCACAGCTGTTAATACAACCTTCGAAGATGCTTTGCCAACGACAACCTTGTCTCACAGGATTGCACGGCCAGCGGAGCCGCTGGGCTCGAGATTCCCGACGTCCGATCATCGATCCCCATTCCGGTTTACCCTGCCGCTCATCTCATCGATGTACTGTCACAAGAAATAAATCAAATACCAAGTTATACAACATTTGAGACTTTCTGTCTAACTTGAATACACAATACGGTCTATGGTAATTATTCGACCAATGCTGAACTGAGGTCATGGTATAGCTACACGAGTCTGCGAGCGCATAAGCATCCTGCTGGGTATCAATGGATGCAAACCGTGGTGAAAGTCTGGAGAATGCAGTATGTGAAGTAGTAGAATTAAATATATCCAGCGGATTAATGTCCGTGAAGTTTCTGAAAGAGCCAGCTCCGCTTCGTCGACGTCGTCGACGTCGAAGAGATAGTTCGTGTTCGTGGATAGGACGACTTCTCGCTGTCCACTGTATTCGGTCCCTGATATGGCGGCGCGGGATCTGACTCCTTCACGCCATCTACAGTGTCTGCATATGTGATCGTGATATCCGGTATCGACCCCGGGGCGCCGCCGTCCTGCACAGGCGCGGTGTGGACATCGATGATTTGGTAGCGTGACATGTGCGCGATGAGCTTTGGCCACGCAGGTGCACTGATCCCGACAAGCTTGCGCTCTTGTCCGGGGACGGTGAGGGAGAGGGAGACCGTCGCGTGTTTAAGTTGCGGAAATGCATCGCGTGCATGTGAGATGGCTTGCTGGTGGTTCCATAAAAGTAATTAGCCTCCAGGGAGTGACTAGCATGTGGAGAGCGGAACGTACGTTATAGTTGGGTACAACTGGGACGTACATCAGCTCACCGTTGTACCGGTAGGTGATGATATCAGCAGTGGAAGAACCAGACATTCGTGGCTTTGGACTGGCGTGCATGGTGAGTGAGCACTCGAAAAGAGTCAAGGGGCAACTGTTAAAGGACATAGAGGAAGGCCCATGGCTTTTTATCTGCGTGGCCGGCTGCAGGTAGCTTAGGCAGGCAGTGCAGTCACCAGTGTCAAGCAGGCGCTAACATGCACAGCAAGTGAAGAATACACCGCACTCCATAGAAGATAGAAGGGTTCGGTTCCACATTAATTTCGTTCACTGGCAGCACAGCATTGTTGTCATCCCAACTCATAGGAAATCCAGTGAATTTAACTGACGAGCCCACACTTTATTTACAGTCTACGTCCACACGCCGTATTTGTTCATCACTATATCAAGCGACATTATCGAGCAACGAGAATAAACCTTGTCCGAACCGTGTGGTCGCATTGTTGTTTACCTTGTTATTGACTGACTTAACTTGCTCAACCTTTGTTTTCTTCGCCTTCTTTTGTCTCTCTGAAGTGAATGCATCGTCCAACGAAGCCACACAAGCGTTCCATACATCAGGTGGCAACACCTCCCCAGAAAGCGCAGTGGAATTGGTCAGGAAAGCATGAAATTTCTGTCCGGATAGTGCCTGGATATTGGCTGGTACCTGCTCAGCCAAGAGCAATACGTGAGACAAAAGGCGAATAGTCTCTGTGGCCATGAGAACTTGTGCCATCAGCTGTACATGACGATCTGTTAGTGATGGAGGGCTGGTATCCGTGGCAATGGTATGGCCCGCTGTATCCTCAACCCTGGAGGGTGGCAGCCTGTAAAATGCAAGGAAAGCGTGGGCTTCTTTTTGCGTCCACCTTTCCCTTTCCCGCTCCTTGCTCATACCACCTTCTACAGCCTGGCGATGGAGCGTTTGCACGATCCATCGTAGCACGAGGACTGGCATCAGTCGGTCTAGAGGTACGTTTTTGACTGCAGGAATATCACTCCCCAAGATATGCAAGAACAGCGCCATACGTTCCTCCAAGCTCCGGAGTTGAACAGGTACCCAGGCATCAAGATCGAGACTCTCGTCAAATCCAGAAGAAATCATCAGGGTGGCAAGGTCCGGAACCGGTATCTGCTCCGGAGCTACCCTCGCGCCACGACGAATGTACTCGGTGACGTACTTTGAACGCGGGGGTGGCCGGGATCGGGACCGGGATGAACATGCCGGAGCAACATCGGAGGAATCTTGCTCCGTACCCCGTATGCGACGCAATTCACCTCGAAGTGGGGCCAAGAGATCGGTATCTTCGTCCGAATCTTCTTCAACGACATCAATAAGCTCGTCTGGATCCTCTTCATCACCCTCAGATACACTACCATCCCGTGTCGCGGGCTCCTCTTCCGGCGCTTCAATAAGTCCCACGCCATCCTCCAACAACGCGTAGATCCACAATCGGATTGATCGGCCAATGGATATGGCAATGCTCTCCGTGTCAGGGTTTTCAAGGAACATGCTTGGCCAGAACGTCCCTGTACTCAATATGTCCGTGACTTCCGGTAAATTTCCATCCCGGAACGCCTTCATGTACAAAGCGCGAACCATCGAATTGCCGTCTTCGTCGGGAACCTTCCCGGGCTCTTGATTTTGCGAAACCGCGCGCGAGAATAGCTTCGGTAACGGACAGGTATCACCTCCGTGCAGTGCACAGATTGGTGTAGGCCATAAGCTTGCAGGACCATATACGTCTCCTTCATATTTATCAATGGCATACTGAAGTGCAGCATTCACGATTCTGTCCACGATGCTATCAACTTCGCCGGCGGCTAGACTGCTTGGCGAACGAACGAGCAGGGAATTGACTGTGCGATCTATAAGATCCATTACGGACCCAACCCGATGCTTGGCATTACGCTTGAGTGTAGCGGCACTGAGAATGGAAGCAAGTGTGTTGGCGGTGTGCGTAATACGTTGTGATAGGGTAAGACTTCGTTCGAAAAAGAGCGATTGTACGTTGCGCTGGGTCGTCGATTTGTTAGAGAAATCGTTTCCGACCAGGGAAGCAAGTAAAGGGAGGAGTGGGCTTGGCAACTTTAGATGTGACGCAAGGCTCGTGGGGGAATAGGTGACCGCCGAGAGAACAAGATCTGACAGAGGAATTTCCTCCGGTGGGATTAACCCAAAGGAGAATTGCTGAAGGGTAGGTTTAGAGCGCTTTTTATTCTTGTTCACTACGGTCTGAAAACCGTCCAGCTGGTCCTCGTGCTTGCTCGGGGAGTCGTTTATTGGTAATGGTGGTGTCCAGAACATATCTTTGAGCGGGATATAACCCGCATACCGACCAGAGTTAAGAATAACGAAATCAGAGTCATTGCCAACGACGTAGGCACATAGACGGCCAGCCAGCTCGACTGCGTATGGATCTCCCTCTTCATCGGCAATGTGTACTTCCAGGTTGGGATCCGCTTTTGCAAGGTTCTCCAAAGTCTCTATACACGACAGCAATACAAGAGGCGGGATTATATGGTTCTCGTGGAGGAAACCTGGAGTTGATCGGGAAGCCGGTGATGTACGGAAAAACAACAACGAATTATGGATATTGGTTTGGTTAAGACGGCTTATCAATGTCGGAATCTTGAGCTCTGGGCTAGCACCTAGCCGACGTCATGTCAGCACCAGCTGAGCCACGAAGAGAGGAGAAACCTTACCGTCAAACACAAAGTAGACCTTGAGGCCAACTGCGATCCACGCCTCCACTACCTGCACAACGCAGCGTGCGAATGCTGCATATTCACCGCCGTACACCCAAGGAAGACGCGATTGCTCGTAGATTTCGTATATGAACCTAGACCACCTCGGAGTCAGGTGTCAGCTAGTTTTGTTCGTATTTGTCACTCACGACCAGCCATCGACAATGATCGTCGTTACCGTATCCTCTGAAGTATGCGCTATAGGAAACTGCTTTGTTTTTCCGAGTATACGTTGGTTCTCGCGTAGAAAGGTGGTTAGTCCGTGGACACCCATACCAAATCCATAAGCACCAGTGTGAAGAGGCAGTAGGCCAAATAGGGAAAAGCTGAGCAGTTACACAGAAACCCCCCTGTCCACCAAGATTCCCGAGAGCTCAATTCTGAGGAAGTTACAAAGGGCTACATGCTAGTGATTCTACTTCTGTTCCGCTTTTTGAAGGTAAGCACTGGGTGGCAAAATCCCCCCCATTCACCATGATAGTGGCCACCCAGCTGTGGCGAATATTGAAATTCAATAAGAGAAGTATACTTACATTCGTGTTCCCACAGCTCTCCATTGACATACCAACCCTCTCCGAGTCTCCTCACTCCCCTCGGCTGTCAACTCGGAAACATGGAGCAGGCTGCCGTTCTCTATCGGCAATGGTGGAGATTTCTTCTCACAGCATTGCTCCGCAAGCGTGGTCTTACTCCATCTGTTCCTGATGCCACCTCAAGTGAGTCAACCAATCCCACATTGTTCGTCAGCATTTCATGACACAAAGAATTTGTTCATTTAAGTAAATAGAATAGCTTGCACAGTCGAAGGCTGTGGTCGGTGTAACATGTGCACTAGTGCCCGACAAAAAGCGACTCGTCAGACCCAGTGGCGCACCGCCTGGTATGCGGCCGCATTGTGCAATTCCACTAATTTTTGGGGTAATGATAAAGCATATTACCGTTACCTGTTCCCTGGAGCCGCTGTGCGTGGCCATTGTGCACTGGACATAATGGATCTCTCGGTGTTACTACCCCTTGTTCTCCTCAGAATTCTAGAATTTCACCCAGGCTTCAACCACAGGCGATCTCCGGTTCAAGCAGTTTTATGAATTTATAAACTGTACGTTGGGACATTAATTTCCGTAAATTCTAACTAACAAACATCGACTTCAGTCTTATGATTATTATTTTTTACTGCCAAATTATTAGTCTGCTGAAAGTCACCGGTTCACCTTCCAGCGAACGATCAAAGTCTTTCTTGAAATGAAGTAAAAAATGATCCTGCCAATACTTGCAGCTCCGGCGCTGCATATAATGATCGCAGTTTGGCAGTGCAGTGCCAAAACCGCTCAGATCTTTTATCATTATAGGGGTCTGTTTCGTCTTGGACCTGGTTGTACTGCCATACGAGAGATCTTGACTCGGAAGTCTTGATATTATTAGCCAAACTTGTGGGCATACAGCACTACCTCTTTACGGATTACGATCTAAGCGGCGCCTCGGAGTGGCCTGGGCTCTGTCCAGCAACGATGTCCTGGACGCGTGTGTGCACTTGCCGCGCTGTGCTGCTTTCTACGTGTCCAAAGTTACGGTGCAATGCTATGGCGGAGCTTCGTGAACAAACTCGTGGCAGACAGGTACACATACAAGCACGGATATGAGGGTAACCACGTGATCTGTGCTCTCGTTTCATATCAGACAATAGCTTCGCAAAAATCATATGACTGGGAGTCAAGGGGTGATGTAGGTTCCCTGCCTGCTTAAACATGGCTGACCTTATGATTAGTGATGTGCCGGCCCGGCTTGAAGCCGCGAAGCCGGTTAAGCCGGGCCCTCTTAGGCCGGGCCAAGCCCAGCCATGAGCCCCACTTAAGCCCCCACGACGGCCCGGCCCACTGTTTTTGGAAGCCGAGGCCAAGCCGGGCCAAACCGTCGAAGCCCCAGAAGCCCCGAATCCTCACCCGGCAAAATCCGATTGGCCACGAGACGACACAGTGCTGCCACCACGACAACACCGCTGCCGTGCCATCGACTGACGACACGGACAACGGCGCGACGACAGCACCACCACTACCACCGCCACCACCACGGCAACGCAACTACGACAACG
>JBBPME010000300.1:0-26760 GCA_038090155.1 Rossbeevera pachydermis
GCAACCGCAACCGCAGCCTCAACCGCAACCTCAAACGCCCCAACAGCCTCAACCCCAGTCGCCCCAACAACCTCAGCCCCAGTCACCTCAGCAGCCTCAACCCCAGTCGCCTCCCCAGACTCAACCGACATCAACACCAACCTCAGCCCCACAGCAACCTGTGCCAATGTCACCTCAACGATCTCAAGCACCACCGGCATTACCCTCATGAGCGCTATTGAGAGGTTAGAAGTGGTGTATGATGGGCTCCTTGGAAGACACCCGAAGTTGGATCTGTGTAAACTGGAATACGGTGACGTCCGTGTATGTACATCACAAGGCGTAATATCGCAACTTCGACAACTTGGTCCAAGTGAAACATGGTATTTTTTCATAGTCTCTACACCACTATTGAAATAATCGAAGCAGCGGGGAGCCTGAGGCCCATGTCTCTGCATCATCTCGTCCGCGCTGTACTCATCAACGCTGTAGGTCCATCAACGGTGTACGAGTTATTCCCCACGTCGTGTATGTTTCAACTTTGCCTTTCTCACTACCATAGAGATGATCGATGATCAGATCGTCGCGCGTTTCAGGTTGCAAAGACGCCAGATGAGACATCCATCATCCCAGTTGTTCATTTGCCTTCGGTTGTCTTGCAACATGCTTAGTAGTAATTTAGAGTGTTGTGCAGAAGGGTTGTACGAAGACCAGAAATTTAGGCCTACCTTTCTAAACACACGGAGGAAAATGATACCTTGCAAGAATATTAATAATCTAAAAAATTAGCGACTCGTTTTTCACCTCCCACTGGTGAAACCAGGGCGCGTCCCTTGTCGGATGTCTCAGACGAGAATTTAATTTCTCTGCAGGTTTGAGGACGCCCACGAGCGGTCCCCGCACGTCCTCGAATTCATTCTATGCCTTGTCGGACTCTTCTAATGCGAAGAGGTTTTGCACTGCTCAGATTGATCCATTCGGCATCGCTGCCCTCCTTATCCACCGTGCTGTCCCTCGACATCTCTTCGTCTCTGCCTATGAACCTATCCTTTCCTCGCCATTTCCGTTTTCTCATCCTCACTTGGCTGGTCAGAGGTGGGTCTGGGCTACACGGGTTGTAGGCCGTTACGCCAGTGACCGTCTCAGTGCGCGACGCCCTTTGTGAGTGAGGATGAGGGTGAAAACGAACGGGACGGCGACGACTTGCGGCGACGTGGCAGTTTTAGATGGCTTCGAGCGATGCCTACACGGTAATAAATCGAAAGTGCCATACCATATCATATGGGCCACATCTTCGGACGTGATGGTTGTAGGCAAGGGAAGGTAGTGGGCCGAGAGATGGCGTGATCTGTACTTACTAGCAAAAGAGGAGGCCAAGGCCCTTGGTAATGTCAGACTCGCGTGTTGTGACGTGCCATAACACGTCTCCGGAACCGCATATTGCCATAGTTCAACTAAATGGAGTGAACTTTTAAGCCACGTTAGCAGAACCCGTGGCACGGTGCCAGTGAGTATTGTAACGAGTCGATCGACAGTATGACAAGACAAGGATAGTTGCAGGGAAGTGAAGTGATCTTCAAATGTTCCTTACTGTAATATTAACATGATTATTTAGGCGATCAATGATCAATTGATTTGACTATCGCGCCACTGGTTTGTTCATCATCATACTCGGTAGGTTCAGCACGCCGTCTGCGACGTATCGAAAGATGGATAAAAACCATGCTCGACGATTATCATAAAGCCCCCCTCTCCACTGGCAACCATCTACTACTTTCGCTTAAATATTCAACTTCAAGTTGACCCGGTGCTGGCAGTGAGTTGATCCCGAGTCTTATTCAATATCCCCACCGATTACCATGTGATGCTCCCAGCCTAGTCAATCTCTTTATGCCCGAGTCGTTCGTTGAGAACCGATCGCCCTTCGTTTTAGATATCTTCCACTCTGTCTGTCCATCGACGGTCATGAAGTTCGCTGTCATTATCTCCTTTGTCCACCTTGCCTCTTCTCCCGCGTTTTCTGCCCCTGGGTTTCTGCCGGTGAGGTTCAATCTCACTCCCATGCTATTCGGATTTAGACATTTTATGTTCAATCTAGCCCGTTGGCGCATTGACCAGTATAGATCGAACGATTCCCGAGACTGGATCTGTTCAACAATATGACCAGCTTCAATCGCTCAGCCAGCCGCTTCAGCAACCAGTTACTAACACGCTCCCCCAAAACCAACCACTTAGGCAAAGCCAGCCGCCTCAAGAAGGATTTCTGGGTCAATTTGTGCAAAAGATAGCTCAGGTGTTTCAACAGGCGTAGCTGGGACTGCCTTGGCCACCACAACTCTTTGGACGGCCTTGGGTGGTAAGGCAGTGTATGGTTGGTCGTGGGAAATGATGAGAAAAAATTGGGACGAAAGGATCTATCTGAGATCTGGAACTTTGAACTCAGTTGAAGGTATAATAATCCATGATCACAGTGGACGAGCATGGTTCTCGGACAACAGTGCCCGCCTCCCCCTTCTACTTCGTGAACTTCACTCGCCAATGTTAGTAAATTTCGCCTGCAAGAGACTGTAAAATCTGGGGTATGTTACTACTAGGCTTCAAAATGTGACACAACAAATTGCCGGGGTTATACAACAAAAGCCCAACAAATAGAAATTAAGACCTATTTACACGTCGGAAGGACAAGATCGTAATGAAGACGGGGGGTTGCTGTTGGCACCATTATAACTGGAGTCGACATCCAAGTCCACAAAAGTGAGGGCATCCCTTGCGCGTGCACAAGTGGTGAAGTTGTCATCTACCGACAAATCGTACGACTCGGATGAGATAGGTTCTGATTCACCTCGTGATTTTTGGAGCATTCGGTACATATATGTGACCAGGACGAGCAAGTTGCACACGATCAAGGCCAAGGTGGTCTGAATAATTTGATTTAGTATTCGTTTGAAAATAAAAAAGAAACGGAAGCTGCATACCTCCAAGTTCAAGGACAAATCGTATTTTTCATCGCTGTCTGGGAGTATCCCATGGACCATCGAGAGTATCGACACGATCACACTGGATGAAAATAAGACCAGGATCATTCGACGTTGTCGTGGAAGCCTAGTCTTCCACAGCAGTTTGAGAGGAAGGATCACCAGGATTGCGTCGGAAACGCAATCAGCTAGTAGAATAGATAAATGACACTGAATTACTGCATATAGATAACTTACTAGCCAGCTGGAAGATCATGAATACACCCCCATCGGTACACTTTCGAGTCGCTGGTTGTGTGAATTGTATTCCCTCAGGAGGTAGTGTCCCCTTGGGGGGCATAATGTAGCCGGAGCACAAATAATACCTCAAAGCAACGGAGATTGCACAGAAAATAAGCAAAAAGACTGCGACGATCCGAGTGAAGGTACGGATGCGGGACCCACGCAACATGATCCGGATGGCAGAATATAGGATACTCGTGCGAACCGCACTGGTAACCAAAAGCATGAACAAATTGAGAATGCATCGAGGTAGCAAAAGCCACAGACCACATTGCAACTGTTGAAAACACTGTCGTGATCCAACAGGAGGTCATCATCATGTTGAATCCTGTCTCATGGTTAGTTGAAGGCCGGGCACGGTTATCTTTAGCATATATTTGTGGAACCGAAGCGAAAAAATATGGCCGTACCAATTTCACCAGAAAAAATATATTGGGTAATGACAAACGCTGTCCCGGAGACAAATGCTACGGTTGCCCATGCATCTTCCCACCAAAATCGACCTATGTGCAATCGGAAAGACAGACGAACCAGTGTCGATATGAGAACCAAGATATCAACAACGGTGAACGTGGCTTGGAAGGAGAGATTGAATGGTAGACATTAGAATGGATTGCTGCTGCACTTACTGTATAGTGATGCAGGATTAGCATACATTGAAGAAGCGCTGTATGTGTGAAGATGCTGCTTTTAGCTATACTTATACCGGACGCCATGTGTGAGCACCGAGTTCAGTTGCATCCAGAACTAGCAAGTGATGATCAAGGCTGAGACATAGAGCCGGTTAAGTGTTTCCGCAACGTAACATAAAAACAGGGTCTCAGGCTCACCCTGATAGTACGAGATTGAAACGACAGCCTTCCTGCGAATCATTTCCCCAGGTCTTTTGAAGCCATTTCTTGCTCAATGACGAATCTAACATAAAAATGTCAACATTTTATTCGGAGTATTTCCATCCTTCATGTACAATTACTGTTTTGTGCGGAGAAGGCGGGCGGCGGCACACCCGGAATCCAAATATATAAGGTTTTTAGCGTCCGCGGACCTGTGTTTCGAGTTGATAGATCCCTGAGCTATCCCGAGCGAGTTGGACAGTCATTCGCTAGAGACATGATTCCGGTCCCTACCTAGGGACAGAGTGTACATACTACACTGCCCACCGGGCCGACCATCGGACACCGCGCAGCTTGCAATAACCCCATCCGTATTTATGTAGTGGCACTACCTGAAAAACTGGCGGATAAACCAACAAACAGAAATGGAGGGGACAGCCGACCACAAGTCGGTTGAAAACCATCATATAGCCATGAGGGGAAAGAGCTGGGAAGAAACATATTTCCTAGCGGTTGCCACAGGGAATACAAACGATACCGAAAACTCGTAGAGGCTAGATGGACCTTTGCACACCGAGAGGTACGTAAATTGTGAGTTCTTCGACCCACACCCGATGACTCGGATATTCTGGAGAGCAAACCGTTTGCTTTGGAGAGCAGAGGCAGGGTGGACGAATTGTTTCGTGTTTGGGATACCGTATAGACCCTCAATGCGCATGAATGAGGCCGTGCTAGGTCCTTGGATACGTTCACCTACAATTGCGAGTTGGCGGACACAGGCGTCCTTGCTGGCGATCATCGTCCAACGCACAGCTACGAAACACTTCGTGTCTGAAACATGACTACTACCGGATATGTGAGAGGATCGAATCCAGGGCCGAAGGTCTGACGATGTATATTGAGGGGTTGAACGAGAATGATGAGTGTCCTCAGCAACTGGCTAGAAATAAATACAAGACGATGGGAGCAATCTGCCATGTCCAAAGGACGGCCGCGGCCTATTTGAAGTGTAAGCCACGTGATTGGTCCATTACGATCATTAAACTTGTCGTCATCAAGGCATATTTAAGGCACTCAAGAGGATGCTCGTCCCGTGGGAAGAGACATTCTCCTCTTTTCGTCCCCTTTCTCCTCCTAAACGCCGATTCAGAAGATGTCCTTGGTTGTAGTTGAGAAACAGGCCGGAGCGAGCGAAGAAGGCAGTTCAAATCCGGACGTTCCCCTCGTGAACGGTGTTGCGCGGGATTACGAACTCAAGTGTATCTTGAGTGAGTTCTAATGCTCTGCTTTCTTCGCCATTCGTGCTAAGTTGCGTTATCTAGTCAACAAATGCATGCAAGAAGAGTGCGTATCTTTCCGCAGCACCATCTCAGCCTCGGCCCGATATAACTGTCTTGACTCCCACCACGCGGAACAGGATCGGATTTGGCTCTTATCAGTGGCAGCTCTTCGCCCTCAGTGGCCTGGGATGGCTAGCAGATAGTTGAGCGGTGCCTTGATGTTCCTGGAAACACGTGCTGACATCGTTCAACCGTCAAGACCTGTGGCTCCAAGGCCTCGCGATTGTGCTTGGGCAAGTGCAGCAGGAGTTCAATCCACCTGAAATAGAGTATGCGGTGCTGGCTGAGTTTGCTGGAATGATCCTAGGCGCGTCCACCTGGGGAATATTGGCCGACATCATCGGGAGGAAGGTGTCATTCAATGTAGGTCACATGGTTGCTGCCTCTCGAATCAATTACATGTAGAATGCAGGCCACACTCTTCCTCGGAGGTATTTTTGGGATCGCGGCCGGAGGAGGACTGAACTTTGTCGCGTTTTCGTCCTTGATAGCATGTATGGGTTTCGGCGTTGGCGGCAAGTGAGTGTCGTCTTCCGAGCGTAGTGATCCGCGCTCATCTCCCTGTCACCTCAAGTCTTCCAGTGGACGGTACACACTAATAATTCAATAAATGAACATCGTTTACTTATCATTTTGTTCTTCAGGTGCACTTTATCTAGAATTTATACCTGCCTCACACCAAGTAATGGATTCTGTCGCAGCTGACGTTCGGTATTCCGTTGACATGTGCATTTGCCGCAGTGGACCCTCACGCTACTTTCCGTGTGGTGGTCGTTCGGGCAGCTGCTCGCTTCCTTGATCGCATGGGGATTCATTGCAAACTACTCGTGTGATCCCTCGATACCCTTTGGAGAGTGCCCTCGGTCGAAGAATATGGGCTGGAGATATACTTTGTAAGTCCAAATCTATCGTCTGTACACTCATTAACTCACGTCGCAAAGGTTTACGCTGTCAGTAACAATTTATGTTGGTTTGCAAGGTTTTGAGACTGAATATATTGCCCTGGTAGTGGCGCAGTCACGTTTGTGGCATTCGCCATGCGTTACTTTGTATTCGATTTACAGGAATCACCCAAATATCTTGTGGCTCAAGGACGCGACCAAGAGGCGATCACGGTATTGTTTCTTTCAGAATGAATATGGCTCAATCAGCCGATCGTAACATTGTTTTAGGTTCTTGAACGCATCGCACGTCGCAACGGCAAGACCATCTCCCTCAAGATCGAAGACTTGCAAAAGATCTCGGAAACGTCCGCCAGAGCACCGACAGATTGGCGAGAATCTCTGCGCCGCTCGTTCACTGATGTATCCTTGTGTGTACCTTTGCATTTCGGGTGGTCTTGGATGACAGACGTTCTCTTAGCTCCCATATCAAGCCGCTTTTCTCCACTCCTCGACTGGCACTCAACACATCTATCATCATTTTGATTTGGGGGTTCGTACTCGAGTTGGAACCAGCAAAACGTACTGACACGCGCTTCTCCGTCGCCTAGTCTCATTGGTATCGCGTATCCATTGTACAGCGCTTACCTTCCACTGTTACTAGAAGCACGTGGCTCCTCGACGGGCTCGACGAGCCTGTTTCTTACATACCGCAACTACGCGATCGTCTCTGTTCTCGGTATACCAGGTTCGATCATCGCGTGCTGGCTTGTCGATCGCACGCGCGGCGTGGGCAAGTTCACAGTCGGCGGTCGCAAGTTTGCGCTCTCGCTGTTCACTGCATTGTCGGCTGTGTTCATGTTTGCATTTACGACCAGCAAGACGCCCGCGTCTCTGCTCGGATGGACGTGCACGATCAGTCTCGTACAGTGCGTTGTTCTCTCATCCAGTTTTTCATGTTTCGGATTGCGCCTGATCGTCTTTTCCAATTTGTGTTCCCCAGGAACGCAGTGCGTTGCGTTTTTTTGACTTCGTTGAAGCTACCGAAAGAAGTTGACGTTGATCATTCGCTTACGTAGATGTATGGCATCCTCTACGCATACACCCCTGAGTCCTTCCCTGCTCCGCACCGTGGTACGGGAGATGCACTGTGTGCGACGCTGAACCGCATCGGTGGGTTCATCGCACCGCTTATCAAGATCGCCACGACGCCCAAGACGGGGACTCTTGCTGCAGACGCGGCCAATGGGTGCGGTTTTTATTTATTTAAATTGATTGCGTTCCTTCCATCGTCCTTTTCGTTCAACTGTTGATCTGGATAACGAACTGACTACTCATCCGCTCAGACCCGTGTATGTCTCGGCAGCCCTTTTCATGGCCTCTGCGGTCCTAACGTTGTTCCTTCCCATCGAGGTGCGGAGGATCTCCTTACGTTTTTGGATATATCCCGGTTTGACACACATTTGCATGCTAGACTGCGGGACATGGTGCGCTCTGACGCGAACGAACGAACGATACGTTATTCACGACATCAAGAACCGTCACATTGGAAAGACAGAAGGAAAGGAGGATCATTTATTTACTTGATCTATATCATGTATTTTCAATTTCAGGAGAAGGAAACAAGCTCTCACCTTCACATTCTACGAAGAACGCACATATTTCCACGCATTACAGTATATCTCCAACTGGGATGCCTATAAACGCGTCCCTGCATTGTGACGTTTTACATTGTTGCAGAGAGAGAAAGTGCGTGAGTGAGAGAAGGATAAGTACAAGGTAAAAGAAAACAAAGGCATCAAAGAAACATGACTAGGACATGGAACCCACAGACGACCACCGAAACAACAGGATACAGGACACCCAACCGAAAACAACAGATAGAAAAACGACAACAAAAGCCAGAAAATAAATACACTCCTACCCTTGGTACTTCTTGATCAAATCCCTCAAGCGCGCCTGTCCAAACGCTAAATCGCCCAACGCACGCCCCTGCACTCGTGCTTGCGTTTGACTCTCCGTCTTGAACCCACCGCTATTCCGTACAGCATCTGAGATTGTACCCGAGGTCATCAGCGGCAACGCATGCATCTGTCCCATTCCTTGTGCTTGACCCTGCGGTGCATGGCCCATTCCCTGAACGTCCTCAAGCCCTAGACCACGTTCAGGCCCGTGCACCTTGGTTCTCGCCAACGATGCCGTCGATGACAACATCGGTACCGCGTGCGAAGACGACACAACGGCCGGTACGGTCGTCGCTTTCGTCGCCGTCTTGGTTGTCTTGGTCGCCGCCTTGCTCACATCTCGCCCGCCTGCGCCCGTATTCGCTCTGCCACCGACACTCTTACCCGACCGCAAGCTCGGCAGCCCCACCGGCTCCTTCTCTCCCCCTCCTCCAGCAGGATTCATACTCAACCCGACAGACACTGGACCTCGCTTGGGCACGCTCATCGCCGGTGGTGGTCTCCTTACCCCAGCCCCCGCAGCAGCAGCCGACGTTGGCAGTGTCGACAGCGCGGACTTTTTGGGAGGCGTCGGCGGAGACATAGTAGCCAGCCTGGGATGTACGGGAACCAGCGCCTCGCCCTTTTTCTCCTTCCTCGGTTTCGGTTTCGGTTTAGCATCGACATTGACCTTGCCTCTAGCATTGACGCTGGGGATGGGGTTGGTATTCGCTTCCCCATTTACAGCGTCCGCCTTGGCAGCCCACAACGATGCCACCTGCGTTACCTTCCCACCCCTTCCACCACGCGCAGACCGCACGTCGTACTTGGTCTCGGGGACCGCAATCGAAGGCTTGAACGGCCATCGCGGAAGACCCACACGCCCAGGAAATAGACCACCTTGCAATGGTTGCGCAGGCTCCGACTTTGGTTCCGGAGGAGGGGGAGGTGCTGTAGACAGTGCTGGCGAAGGCAAGGATCGAGTCACCTTGGCAGCGCTTGGCATCCATGCCATCGACGGTCGTCCTCTCTTGTCTATCGTGGTCTTCGGTGGTTGACGAGTCGGGACGTCATTAAACGACGACCGTCGTAGAGACGGCGACGGCGACGCATCGCCAACAGCTCCAGACCTTCTCAACGACGCAATGGTGATGAACCCAGACGATCGCGGGTTCGGTTTGTCCATCGAAACATCGACGTCTCTGACGCAGGAGGCTTCTTCCGTCTTTTTCTCATCACTGTGCTTGTCGATATTGATACCCATGTCCATGTTATCTGTCACGTCTGCAGCTGCAAGGGAAGGGGAAGGACCAAACGGCGTGCTCTCCACAGTCGGTATAAAGTGCGACATCGTGGGCGACACAGCAAACGAAGGCAGTGGGTTGTCCATTGTTACGGCCAAAGGAGGATCGGAGACATCGATCTCCCCTAACCAAGCAGCCACTCGCCCCCTCGCTTCCTGTCGCATCTTGCGCCCTTCGTGACGCTCCTTGGCCCGTTTACGCTCTTTTCGTCGACTCGGCCTCTCATGGCTCACAATTGGTTCTTCGTCGCCCTGTCGGTGGTTTCCCCTCCCGATCTTCCGCGACCCTTTGCCCTTCTGCGTACGAACATCCCTATCATCTTCGCTTTGACTATGTCCAACGCCGCTCAGGTGCTGCGTACGGTCGTCCGAGTCCCGGTCCCTGTCCAGTTCGTGTTCGCATTCCTGCTCCTGTTCTCGCTCAGGGCTACTTGGTCCCAAAATACCCTCTCGATCTGCAAGCGTCAAGCTCGAGATCGCACTGTCGTTAACCGTATCAAGAGGGGGTCCGCTTGGTGGAATGCTGATCGGCTGCACCACAATGTTGCGTACATGCCGCCGTCGTTCTCCTTCGTTCGTGTCGTCATCGTGGAGCTTACGCGTCCCGACCTCGGCCAATAACCGCCGTTCAAGTGCGTCCAGCCCACTCTCAGACCGTAATTCCTTGCCTTTCCCTATATTCGCGCTCAGACAGGCCGGTTCGGTAGCCGCCTTGGGGAATTTGATGGGTGTGATGGCCGCGATGGGTGGCGTGGGTGGCGCGCGAGATGATACATGAAACTGCAAATGGTCCGTCGTTGAGGATGGGAAACCAGTATTATACTCAACAATATCCATGGCCTCCTTCCCGTCTACAGTCGTAAAGATTATGTCGCCACCCGACGAACGCTGTGGGAGAAAATGCCTATCTCTGCTGGATGGAGTAGGAGGGGCAGGTAGGGCCTTGGAATTGTCCAGCATGCTCGCTTCGGGGGTTTGCAGATCGAGGTTTATGTCATGGGGTCCCTGTCCTGATACGCCCGCATCGCCTTTGGTAGTAGAAGGGATATTTACCAAACTCGGATCCTCTGACTGCATCCCCATTTGGTCCGCCGCTATACGTTCGAGTTCAGACACATTGTCGCTCTTTGGTACTGAACCACAATGAAATGAATGTTTCGGAGACGGCAGGGGACGAGGGGAATACAACACTCCTTGTGAATCATGAGGGTTCGGCAGAGATGGTATTTCGATGGGGGGTGGTAGAAAGGGTCGACCAACATGTGACCGTGGAGCAGGATAATGATAGTAACCATGCGATTCGCTGGATGAAATAACAGAGGGGGGATGATGCATAGTTAAATGAAACTTCTGTGAGTGATCTGGAGTCGAGTGATGATTGCCACTTGGGTCTGTCAGTGTTGAAGGATGGACATAGCTGGGGCATGGTACCGGGGGTAAGAGTCTTGTCGAGGAGATACATGAAGTTGATAATGAGGGCGCGCAGTAGCCTGGATGCGAATGAATGCCCATGGACATGGAACGCTGGATTGGTGGCGCATATTGCCAGTTATGATAGACTTGTTCAATGGGCCGATCTGATGAATAGCCCGAAATTGGTCGCGTAAAAGAGGTACTCAAAGGATCGTGTGACTGGAGTGAGTTCCCAGTGCAGAGGGGCATCAAGGAAGGTCCAGGAGATATGGGCGTTATATATGGGTAGGGAGAGGATGTGAGAGGTGGCGGGGACGTCGGGACTTCAGGGACAGCAAGGGAATGATATATGGTCAGCGGCAAATTTACGACCGTGTCCTCACTAATGATTGTTGATAAGAGGTAGAGGCATTGTCGTGAACAGCGTACCTTCCAGAAGGTATGTCGATTCTCAGTTTGAGAGTGCAGCGTACCTCAAAGAGACACTCTGTTGTTTTTCCAGCGTGGTCGACGCGTAGCCCCCCCTTAACACCACGCGAATGACGGGGTATATCAATGACCAGACGGGCAATTCCTTCAACTCCTGGAGGAACAGAGTATTCTGGTCCACGATATTCAACTTGTGCGGCAATATCCGAAATATGTGGTGGTGATCTCCCAGCCAAAAAGGACTGGGAGAGATGGAGGTGTCGGGTTAATGTGACGGTGACACCGGATGTCTGGGTGAGGTCGTCTGAGAAAGGAAACTACGAAGAGAAGGAAGAGGCCCACCCAACGTTGCGTGTGATTCCTCAAATGTAGATCTATGTATACAGATTCCCCACCGACGACTATGCCGTTGGTCGGGGTCGCCTGCGCCCAGATTTTGCCACCCTCTGTGATTATCACAGCCTGTGGGGATGGCGCAACACCGGCCGGGTCCCGAATTTCAACAACTTTGACGTCTCGTTTGTCGGTGACGAGACATATGTCTCCTCTCCATGCGACGCTCGCACTTGCACGTACTTCGTACTTAATGCTTGCAGGACCAAAATTTATGGAGGACGGAGAGGAGGTCGGAAGAGGAAATTGGAAAAAGAAAGTGGTCTGACCGCGTCGAGCGGGGTGATGGTGTGCAGGAAGCGGGAAATCGCTGCCCTCAGGGGCATGATCAGAATATATGGCATTGGAGGGGGGAAGGCCTGGGCCTTGAAATATTCTGCGGGAGTGGATGAAGGTAGAGGTCGCGGAGTATTCTCCAGAGTTGACCTCTTGGGGTGACTAAGTGAGTCTCGCAGTGTCGTTGTGAGCTGATAAAGGCTCTACCTTGAATAGCATGTAACTCAACCATTATGACGCCAATACCGAGGAAAGAGTCGAGGTCAGCGCGAGTCTCTACTTGCATTTTTCCGAAGACAAGGCCCCCGGCAACATAAACAGGATCTGAGAGAGCGAGAGTGACCTTGACCTTTGAATGGTGCGAAGACGCATTCATTGGCTCTGGGCGGGATGGTGATGGCATTACTTGAGGAATGTATATTTAAGAATGCTGTTACAGACATTTGTTAGTGTCGCCATCAAAGACCGCAAAGTTTTGTGAGTTGCTCAGACGATGGCCGTCATGATCGTGTCACGTCGAAACTATTTGTTTGTGTTTGCTTATGTCACTATAGGAGTCATTCCTCGTAATGCACCAGCCTCAATCTCACCTTAGGTATAATACATCTGGGTTCGAAAACAACATTTTTCAACATGATGATAATGTTTCTAACGTGAGACTACGGCTATACTATCCGTTACCACCATTTCGGCACCTACCACCATTTCGGTGTCACAAATTGTCACAAATTTCTCACCACTACTTTCAGGCTCCGCTGCAGCTCAGATTGGAATAAACAGGAGTGATTATTTAGCTACATGATATCCGTATGTTCTTTAGGTACGAGCCATTTCACCAGTGTTTGGACCTTCGGCCCAAACTTACACTGATGAAAGGGCTCGTTTGGGCCTTCGGCCCAGCGTTGAAGGTTGAGATCCTAGTTTTATGTGAAGGTTGAGATCCTAGTTTTAAGTGAAGGTTGAGATCCTAGCCAGTGTAGTTTGGACCTTCGGCCCAAACTACACTGGTGAAATGCCTCGTCTTTATCCTAGTTTTAAGTGAAGAGCTTTATTCTAGTTTTAAGTGAAGGTTGAGATTCTAGCCAGTGTAGTTTGGACCTTTGGCCCAAACTACACTGGTGCTGTGAAGGTCTAGATCCTAGTTTTAAGTGATTTTTCTTATTTCCCTTTCATTCTACAAACTACATACAGACAAAACATATTTTAAAAATAACCTAATCATCCTTATCGCACCGTGGTTGTGGCCATGGTGGAGCCATGACCCGCAACGCTGCGTTGTGGTTGTGGTGTGCCTTGACCCGCCCTGCTGCTGGTGCGTGACATGTCGCCATCGTCATCGTCGCTGCCATTGCCATTGCCGTGGCACATCGGAGATGTTGTCGTTTCCATTGCCGCGATGGTCGTTGTCGTCGCTGTTGTCCCAATCGCCGTCACCGGGACGCTGCATCATCATCATCGTCACTGCCATTGCCGTTGCCGTGCCACATCGACGATGTTGTTGTTGCCGTTGCTGCGACGGTCGTCGTCATCACCATTGTCCCAGTCGCAGTCACCGGGACGCAGTATCGTCGTCATTGTTGTTGTTGTTGTCATTGTCAGCATTGTGGCCTGGGGTCGTTGTCCCGGTTGGGTCCGTGTGCGCGGTGCAAGGGAGAGAGAGAGGGTGAGGGCGAGAGGTGAGAGTGGGGGGTGGGCCAAGACCGAGACTGGCGAGATGGTGACAACGCATTTTGTCATTGTCGTTGTCGTCTGTGTCGGCATTGTGGCCTGGGGTCATCATCCCGGTTGGGTCTGTGTGCGCGGTGCAAGGGAGAGAGAGAGGGCGAGGGCGAGAGGTGAGAGTGGGGGGTGGGCCGAGACTGAGACCGGCGAGATGGCGACAACGTGTTTTGTTGTTGTTGTTGTTGTCTCCGACGTGCGCATTGCGGTGTGAGGGCGAGGGCGAGAGGGGAGAGGGGTAGTGGGCCGCGTGCAAGAGCAAGAGCGAGATGAGGGGCGAGATAACGATGACGTCGCCATCTCTATCGCGTTTGTTGCGGCGCAAGGGAGAGGAGCGTGGGCGTGGGCGAGAGGGAGTGGTGGGAGTGGGAGGTGGGCCGAGAGCGAGAGCGAGGCGAGGGGCGCGGGTGCAGGTTTGTGGCCTGGGGTCGTCGTCCCGGTCGGGTCCGTGTGCGCGGTGCGAGGGAGAGAGAGAGAGGGCGAGGGCGAGAGGTGAGAGTGGGGGGTGGGCTGAGAGCGAGAGCGGCGAGATGGCGACGACGCAGGCGAGGGCGAGAGGTGAAAGGGGTAGTGGGCTGTGTGCGAGAGCGAGAGGGAGGTGAGGGGTGAGACGACGACGACGACATGACGCAATGACGTCGCCATCTCTATCGCGTTTGTTGCAGCGCAAGGGAGAGGGAGTGGTGGGAGTGGGAGGTGGGCCGAGAGCGACAGCGAGGAGAGGGGCGCGGGTGCAGGTGGGCCGAGTGCAAGAGCAAGAGGGAGGGGGATGTGGTGGTCGTTGTCGTCCAGTCGCAGTTGCCGTTGCTGTGGCACACACATCGTCGCCACTGTTGTCCCAGTCGCTGTCACCTGGACGCGGCGTCGTTGTCATTGTCGTTGTCTGTGTCAGCATTGTGGCCTGGGGTCGTCGTCCCGGTCGGGTCCGTGTGCGCAGTGCAAGGGAGAGAGAGAGGGCGAGAGGTGAGAGTGGAGGGTGGGCCGAGAGCGAGAGCGAGAGCGAGGCGAGGGGCGCGGGTGTAGGTGCAGGTGCAGGTGGGCCGAGTGCAAGAGCAAGAGGGAGGGGAATGTGGTGGTCGTCATTGTCCAGTCGCAGTCGCTGCTGTTGCCGTTGCTGTGGCACATCATCGACGTTGCCATCGTTGTTATCCCAATCATCACGGTCGCCGGGACGCTGCGTCGTTGTCGTCGTGTCCTCGCTGGCTCGGTGGTGGTGGTGGCAGCGCCGTCGACGCGTCTGCCCTGCCCCTGGCGAGGGATGAGTTGGCCCAAAAAGGGAATCCACGTGGGACGAAGCGAATGAAGCGAAATAAGCGCTCGAAAGCGAAATACGCGAAATACGCGCTCCAAAGCGAAATACGCGCTCCAAAGCGAAATACGCGCTCAAAAGCGAAAATTATCTAGATTGGCGAAAGAAACGAAATAGACGAAATAAGCGTCGGGCGAAAATTACAACTCCTTCGTTGCCCGTTCATTCTTAAGATAACATAACGTTTATGTAAAAGGAATTTTTCGCTCTGATATCCTTCTAGTACACAACCGATCATGCATACGGTGGGATATTGCCAAGCTGTAGCGACTTTGCCACCTTCTCGTGTGTGTCATAGCGACTCGGGGTCGCTGATCAGGCCCAGTGAAAGTTGGCTATCACGCGTAGGACAAGGTATAATGAAATCTAATAAATATGATATGAGAGAAAGAAATGATACGTAGTTATGCCTGCGCTATAGCACGGGAAACTATCATCACTCGGGGCAACAGCAAGTATCGCTTGTTATATAAATATGATATGCAGTAATATCTACGAGTTGCATTGTCATCTCATGGATTATCCCATATTATGAGGTATATGCCATCCGTCCATCCTTCGTATCATGAGCTATCACAAAATATGCTGATATATTCGTGTTCCCCATATCACACCATATCATGGGATATTTGTATTTATCGTCCTTCTTCATATCACCCTGTATCACAAGATATTTGCATGCATCATTACCACAGCGTTACAAAATCACATTAGGGTTATAATACGGCAATTAGTGCAAGCAAGAAGATTAGTAGAACATACAGAACTGGTGTAGAGTAGCCGAAAGCATCTATTTGAGGTAGAAACTTTGCGATACTGGGTCTTGAAAGCTCGATACGTTAGAAGACAGTGCCGTCGCACACTGCTGTCGTAGAATTTGTCTTCCACTGCCCCGTTGATACGAGCGAAAGTGCCTCATCATCATACATCTAATACGATAACTCATATAGTAAGTAGTCATTTACTACATAGTAAATTATACTCACCTTGCGAGTCTCGGTGCTCAAGGTATCATAATACTTCTTGAAATCTGCCGCACTTCCGCTGTTTTGCTTGACCCAACGAATAGCGCATAGATTCCTGTTATTACATGAAGCTAATTTATTATTTATGTAGTATCCGACGTTGGGAATAATACCGTTCACTCTTCGCATTACCTGGTTTCCAGACATACTTACGTCTCTTCTTTCCTTTGGTATCCACAGTAGCGCCGGGGTCTTCGGTTAAGTCTAGGGTCGCAGGGATATCGTCTTCTGGAGGGTTGTATGCAGGGAGTCTCGGTGAAGCAAAAGAAGGTATCTTGACACCCGCTACTTGCAAAGCATTATCGGAACTGTAGTACTCATCAGCGTAATGGACATTCCGAGGAAATAATACTTACAGAGGGTCGGTATAGACAAGTCTTTTCTTGCTGGTCCCCTCTTCCGGAGAAGTGAGCGGAGAGTCTTCCGTGGTGGTTCTTGGTCCTGGTCCTAACATAGGATCCACCAATTGATGGACGCCGGTCTTCAACTCGTTGTGAGCTTGATCGATTTCCCCGGTGGAAGCTAGAACACCGTTTCCTCGAGCTGCGAATATGATGAAGAAATACACAAAGTAGGACTGCGACATACCAATCTGAGAGCCTATCTTATTTCCTTGATGTTGCGATGATGGCTCGGATGGAACACCTAGTAATTGAGTAGGATAGATCATATGACGCTGTGATGAGGCCTTGCTGTCACTTGCATCGCATTTGATAATTCCACGCCAAAGTGCAAGTAGGAGGTCGGAGAGGTTGGCGACAAGATGTATAATGTCCGTTGTAACAGAGAATGGAATGCCAAGGGACCGCGATGGTTGAAGTCCAAGAATAAGCGGGGGACGAGTCAAGCCGGTATCAGTTTTATTCTGTGCATAACTTTGATTCGTGGTGGATGCGACAAGACGACAGAGATTTGCTGAGTACTCGGCAGCTCTCCCTGGAGGGAGTGCGGTCGATCTAATGTCAGGGTGGTCACTTCCTTGACAGGCCCCAACAGCCTTAAGAAGCGCAGCATAATAGCGACTTTGATCAGTCTTTTTTCGACCCCAAACGCCACAGTCACAGTATAGTCGACACCCATTTTTCCCGCAGTGTCCAACCATTCCATCCCAATAGACGAGACCAGGACCATCAGCCGCCTGGTAAAGCAGATATATATGAGATCTAAACGAAGTTGATTTCATGAGTACGCCATAGATGAGATGAATATAATATGACATACCGAAACGTTCTATTTCGAACTGGATCCCAGATGAGAAGGCCCTCCTTTTGAAGGGCAGACACATGATGCAAGCCAGGGGAAGAGAAACGAGTCGATATTCTGTGGTTTGTTCGGGCCAGGAGTGAATCCTCCAGGAATAACATTGATTTTCTTGTAGCGCTTGTCAGGAGAGAGATTGAGCACAACCCAAATATAAATCCAACAATCCGACTCTTATGCTCTGATATAACTGCGCGCCATCCGGCTTGACATCGCCATCGATCACGGCACCGAGTAGGTCCCAGCCCATAGCAACATCATCGTAAACAGGAATTTCCCCGGTTTCGCGTAGCTGGCTAAGGACTTCCTGAGTGCGCTCGTAAAAATAAGACATGTCTTTGACACTATCAGGATGGCAATAGCGCGCTTGGAGTTGAGGGCCTAGGGGAATCGTAGTGAACTTGCGGGCAGCGACCTTGTTGACTCCATTTGAAGCGAGAAACTTTTCTTGATTCCATCGAGAAGGACACGCTTCTAGATCCTGAAATGGCCCAGTGTACCCCAAACAAGTATTGGGGCACATGTCGTACTCGATTTTCTCGACTCCTGTATACTTTGCAATCACATTTTCCACTGCCCGGAACGGGAGCATGCGGCCAAGGTGAGGGAAGTTTGTGTTGTGTGAACGACGGAATGTCTCGTAAACGGACTGACCAGCATGTTCACCAATCCGCATATATCCACTTCCCTCCTCGCATACATCCACCTTTTCCCACTTTCCTTCGTGTTCAACACTCGTTCACTTCCGTTATCGCACCATGACATCCGTCCTCACCATCGTCGTTCTCACTTCCCGTCTCCCCTCCACTTACGACTCGTTGTCGTTGCTCTCGACGTTGTCAAACCCGCTGAACCCACTCTCGGACTCGCCATCTCTCGTCTACTCAACGAGGAAGAGCATCACCTCAGTCGCGGACAACTCAGCAATTACAAGGCGTCCATTTTTGCAGGTGAACCTGTTGAGGGCTCCGATGCTGCTTTCGCCGCTCGTTCCCGGGCGAACATCTTCAAGTGCAACAAATGGGTCTATGCTAAGGACTGTCCTGATAAGGAGCGTGCTAATATTGTCGAAGAAGAACCCCACTCTACTTGGTGATTCTTGGACGCTCAGGGAGTCTATTATTTTCTTGTTCTTTCCTTTTGTTCACTCGTACTCGCTCGTGATTCAGGGGGTGTGTTGTAGAGTAGAATCACTCGCTACTGTACCTTGTCCGCTATCACGAATAACATCTGCCGCGTCGTCACGCCTAACCCGCAAGTTGCGCTCCCCGCACACGACTTTTCAACAACGGGGACAAAGGATCAATCGAAACGCCCTGGGACGTTCCCTCAGGCTCTCCTTGTGCCCTTTTCTGACGACCGCGAGATGACTTGTACGAGTCACTTTGACGTGCGGGCCTTTTGATTTCACGAAGAGCTTGCTGACGACGAATCCAAGGAAGTTCACCCTGAGATGGACCGGCGCCTGCGGAGTCGGATTGCATTTGCTGGCTGGTAGAAGCAGCTGACATTGTACTAAACCAATGAAATTAGCGCACAAGATGAGAAAGAAAGAAAGTCACACAACCTAGGAGACTGTGAAGACTCGGAGGAGGTTCGATTTGAGGTTCAAGGAGGCAGACCTGGCCGGTTTTCAAGGAACGAAATGACGTAGCAGCGCCTAGCGCTCAGTGCGTACTACGGAATCGTCAAATTGATTGCGTGTTTGTGTTCAAAGAAAAACATGGCGCTCCTTCACTTTCGCTATCGATCGTTCGATCGTATGTCTGGGTTGGTGGCAAATTTGTTCGTTGCCAGCAGGCGGCTGATAACCCTATACAGTTGCCATCTTTACCCATTAGTGTGGGAACGAAAGCAGATCTTATGACATTTTATCAACCCGAGGATGGATGGTTCGCTGCTTTGGCAATTGAATTCCCTAGGCCGTACCGACCCGGAGTAAGAATTTACTAAGGCCTAATCGGAGACGGGAATGGTGCGACTATCATTTACGTTCATTCATTGGACTTATTTATACCGATCCATGGCATGGACAAAGTTTTCATTGCGGCTTTACGTGACGCCCTATTGACAACCACTTCAATGACTACAGTGGCCCCATTTAAAATGAAAGCTTACGACCCAAGGTGCATTCCATTTTTTTGGCCTCCGTCTAATGCGCTCCAGCAGCCTCCGCTCCTTTTTCCTGTCATTCGTTTTTTTATCTCTCGGAGTTGCCGTCAACTCCAATCCGATCGAATACACCTGGACTATACATGAGCGTCGCTCACACACTCCGGCAGGGTGGACGTTAGCCCGTAAATACGACGCGTCTGCCGTCATTCCCCTCCGCTTCGCGCTGACGCAGTCCAACATCGAGAAGCTTGATGAATTCCTCTATGATGTCTCGCGCCCGAGCTCTCCCAACTACGGTAAACACTGGTCGGCAGGTAAGGTCGCTTCGACCTTTGCTCCGAGTAGCCAGTCGGTTGACGCCGTTCGGGATTGGTTATTGGGGAGTGGAATCGAACCGCACCGGATTAGGCTATCTGCTTCCAGAGGTTGGCTCGAGTTTGAGGCGACCGTTCGGGAAGCGGAGGAGCTCTTGCAAACGGACTACAATGTATATGAACACGAGAGCGGTGTTGAACACGTCGGTGAGTAATTCTTTTTTTCTTCTCCAAAAAGCCTATTTTTTGACAGATCTATACGATAAGCCTGTAAAGGCTATCGCCTTCCTGAGCACCTCAGAGGACACATCGATTTCGTAACGCCCACGGTTCACTTTGATGCCAAGGTATCCAAGCGTTCCAATGCTAGACCCTCGGTCCCGGGTGTTGGTTCTCCTGGCAGTGGAAACGGTCCGGCGACAATGGGAACAATACTCGATTGGACATACTTGGGACAGCTCAAAGACTGTGACAATCACACCACTCCTATATGTCTCCGTGCATTGTACAACTTCGAATACGAGCCGGTCGTGCCTCAGCTGAACAGCTATGGTATTGGTGAGCATGTCAAACTCGTCAAATGAACACCGTTTGAAGAAACACTTAGTCGAGTATACTCCGCAATCGTATCGTCAAGAGGATCTCAACTTGTTTGCACGCAACTTCTCCTCGGACCTTTACGGTGTTAGCCCCGTCATGGCTTCTATTGACGGCGGTGCGTACATTGGGTGCTACTCGATATATACTGAATCGTGTCTTTTTAGGGGCATTGAGCTCAAATGAAACATTTGATACCAACGGAGAGTCCGACCTAGATCTTGAGTATGGGATGAACTTGGTGACCTCGAAACAAAACGTCACTTTGTACCAGGTTGGCGATTTGATCAATGGTGGGAGCGTAGATTGTACATCATCGCGCCTTCTGACCGAGATGGGGCTTGCACAGGTGCTTCTTTCAACAATTTCCTTGATGCAATCGATGGTTCCTATTGCACCTTTGAGGGTGGTGATGACCCGAGTGTGGATATTGTTTATCCCGATAACCGGCCTGGTGGATATAATAGTGAGAAACATTTTTTTTTGTGTGTCACTTCTCTGAATTGGAAATTGTTCCGCAACAGAACCTCAGGATTGCGGGACCGTCAAGCCTGCCAATGTGATCTCTGCATCCTACTCGTGCAACGAGGCAGACTTGACACTTTCTTATGCGAAACGCCAATGCGCCGAGTATGGGAAGCTTGGTATGATGGGTGTGACTGTCTTGTATAGTTCTGGTGACGACGGCGTAGCGGGCAACGGTGCCCTTTGTCTAAATCCAGACGGTAATATGACTGTTCACCTTCTGCTAAGGAATATGTTCTCATCAGAATGATTCTCTGAGCAGACTCTCAAACTAAAGATGGCAAGATCTTCAATCCCACTTTCCCTGCTACCTGTCCCTTTGTCACCGCGATTGGCGCCACTCAACTTAGCAAAGGCAAGACTGTTTTGGATCAAGAGGATGCCTGCGAGACAATCATCTACTCCGGCGGTGGATTCAGCAATTACTTTGCCACGCCTGATTACCAAAAGCATGCTGTCGACTTGTACCTGGAGAAAAATCCCCCTGCATACCCTAGCAACATCTGGAACTCGACCGGGACGGTAAGTCAAACGTGCTCTTTGCCTGTACGGTTTGATTCAACATGTTGTAGTCTCGTGCGTATCCCGATATTTCTGCAAACGGTGCAAACTACGTGGTCGCGGTAAGCCGACTCGGATTATCCACTGCGGAATTAAGTTGACAAGCTCTGCAACGGTGGTCAGGTCGACGGCAACTTTAGTCTCATCTATGGCACTTCCGCTGCATCACCGGTCGTAGGAGCCATACTCACAATGGTGAACGACGCCCGTATCGCTATAGGACAGAGTCCCATCGGTTTCATCAACCCTGCCGTGCGTATTTGTGTTATTAGTGATTGCAAACGGATCTGCTGACGTTCGACGACAGATCTATACCCCCGCATTTGCTGACAGCTTCAATGATATCACCAATGGCACCAATCCTGGTTGTGGCACGCCCGGTTTCAACACGAGCAAAGGTTGGGACCCCGTCACGGGCCTCGGAACGCCCAACTTCCCCAAACTTCTTGCCAATTGGTTACTCTATTTGGATGACCCACTGGATACTGAGACGATCGACCCCCTTTCGTTCCTTACATCCCTGTAACTTTGATGGACTCGGATTTTGTGCGCATTTGCATATGGAATTTGTTTGATTACTTTTGCCTCTCTTGCTTGCTTGCTCTTTGGGGGGTATCTTATCGATTGTTGACGTTGACATGGTACTCTTGAGATCTTGGCACATTAAATATCCACTTCCTAATCACATACTAATACTACGTGCCTTTGATTCTCTGGTCTCGCCGACATCAGGAAAATTTTAAAGAAATGATAATCCTAGATAATGGTAGAAAGAGGAAAGTGCTGACGACTCGGGTTACACGATGGGACGGATCCCTAAAACAATACAATTACCGCTGGAAATGGACAAGGTGTAAAGTATGCAGTCTAGTTAATGTCGTTATTCATCCCAGATAAACACAGCTCGTGCACGCCATTTACATATCCCACTTTGGAATCGGGAGTCGAGGTGGGAGTCTCGTTCGCCAAGCCGCCGACTTGGGTTTACCCTGGGGAGAAGCAGGTGTCGGCGAGGATTGCGGCGACTTCATTGCTTTGTCTGCCTCTTGTACCCGTTGGTTCTCTCCCTTCCGGGCGTTCTGTTCGTGCGTCCCTTGTGGCACCCGATTGGCAGGGGAGCCGGGTGGGGACAATCGAATCGAAGGAGGACAAGGCAACAGCTCATCAAAGAGCTTCTCGAGACTCGAACCACTTTTCTTGGTTGACTTCCTTTCCTTCGTCGTGGTGGGATGCTCACGAACAGGGGATGCCAAAGGTTGATCCTGCGAGAGGATGTGAGCCGGAGCAACACGTACTATGACAGATCCACTCACTACTACTTTTGCAGCAGGCCAGCGCTCGTCGTGATCCTTGGCCACAGCACTCCACTTCGGATCTGGGACGTGGATGTAGCTTATTCGACGCTTTGGCATCGGTGGTCGCCGCACTCTGAGACGCAGACGGGGCTGGGGAAATCTCGATTGCAGTGGGCTGGGATTAGTGGAGAACGCGAGAACGGGGGGAGGGGGGTCTATGACCTCGTCCTCTTGAATGTCCCCATATGCGATGAGAGTGTATTCGTCCTCGGGCTCTGTGTTTTGTTGCACGTGGTCGGTGTCAGTTGATTGGAATGACCCAGAGGTGGCACTGGGTGATGAAAGTTCAGGGTTGTTTGGAAGGGGTGCTGCATCGCAGAGCTCGAGCGCGTTTGTTGGAGATGGAGAGCGCTATAAAGTACGAACTGGTTAGTTTCGGTAGAGCAGACAGGGGAAACGACACCTACTGGCATCATGATAGGTGATGGATGGGTGACTTGGTAGCCCTGCCATGCTTATATATCCCGCAGCCGTGGACATGAGCTGCTGTGCGAGACTCCATTGTTGTCGACACTGGTGGTCCTAGACAAAGCGAACTTGCCTAGTAACCTTTTCAGGCATCCTCCGTTAGCCTGAGGGTAGTATTCCACTCCGACCGTTCAGTTGAATGATGGTCTGTCGTTATGGCTATCTCAGTGATTCTACTAGGGGCAAATAACACGTCAACTCAATCATGACAGTGTAGCTTGGAGTAACTCGACCGGTTAACAGATGGTTACCAGTAGATAATGAATTCGTCACCTAACCTCCTCAATGGGCCCCGGATGGTTGTTTCCAACCGTACGCTCGCACGGGTGCACCATCCACGTCGTGTATACTCAACGGCATCAAACTGACCCACGTCTCTTCCCCTCCGCTTGCACACAACTCCCCAAGTCCCCTAAGGTTCTCGCACACAAGTACACCACCACCGAGCAGCACCTCGTGCATCCCCCACCCCCCCGTCTCCGTGCCCTCGTCCACGGGAGTCTCGTCCGGACTGAGCATGTCGACGCCGACGATCTTCGCACCAAGACCGCGCAGCGCGACAGCAACGTCACGCGAGAAGTAGGGGTGCGCAAAGTAAGCGGGAGTGCCCCAGTGGAGGTCCCACCCAGTCCAGAGTAACACGATGTCTGCCTTGCCATCCGTGCGCGAGCCGATGTGGGACGAGAGTGTTGTCGTCGTGGTCTCCCCGCTCGTCACATCCGCCCACGCGATCTTGGCCCGATTCCGTGCAAGGTGTCGGACATCCAGGACAACTGCACGGCCGACAAACTGCAAAAGTGGGATCTCGTGGAGTTTTTGGCCAGATGGGAAGAAGTGGAAGGGTGCGTCGATGTGGGTCCCTGTGTGGGTCCCAAGCGAAAGCGCGTGCACACGGACGGCCATGCCTGGGTCAGCGGCGGCAAGGGGAAAGTAACATGCAAGGGACATTTTGAATTCTGGGTCTCCTGGGTAGCATGGCACTGGTTCGCGCAAGGGTTGAGAGAGATCAATAGGATTCATGTCAAAGTGGGAAGTTCCATTGATATCCCTCTAGTCTCTTCCATTTGAGCACCACCACGGTTCTCGCCCTGAAACAACCCCAGATACCAGTTCCTATGTGTCGGCCCATCCTCTGCTTCCCGCAGACGAATGTTCGGCACGGTTCTTTCTGCTCGCGTTCGCTTAAAAGTGCCATGTTCACTATATATTTTTGATCAGACGCCGGCACATTTGTGTTAGCATCCGCACCGCCGCCTCTTGATATCATTTTCGCATACTAGTGAGCCGGCATTGCTGGACGAAGCGCACTCGAACCAACACGAACGATCGGGCGCTGGACGTAACCGTCGACGTGCGACCGCAACCGACGGTGGAAGTGGCGGGCATGTTTTTTTCTGCACACAGTCCCGTTGTACTACCATAGAAGAAATGCTGCTGCGCCGTGCGGTGAGTGTCTCATTGATAAGTTTGGAGGATGTAACTTATTACTGAATGTGTGAAGAGTCGGGTCGCAGGGTTGTCGATACGACGTGGAAGGGCCTTTCTAATTTTGTGCACCGGGAAGCGCTACGTATTAAAGCCCGGATCGAGTTTATCCCGCTACTCAGGCTTTCCGACTTCTGACGACTGTTACAGGGTTCCCATCATCCAAACAACATGGTTCCTCATCATCGACACGCATCCCGTTTCCACCCCACCGACCTCCCGGAAACGCACTTGTTCAAGCGCTTCTCGACGTCCTCATTATCGTAGTCTTATAGACACTGATCCGGTTGTACGGTGTACCCGGCGAACCAAAATCAACACCCAGACTGGTGATCAGTGTGTTGTATTGTTGGGAGCGGCGAGGTCGTTGCGACTGGGGTAAGGAGAGGGTGGTTGATGTTAGCTGATGACTTGGAATGCGATTTCAATTGGATGTGGGTACTTGTGTTTGATTCCGCTGATATGCTCGAGATTTCCGGAATGCAAAACTACTGCTGCTTTCTGGTTAGGGTGACTAGTCGTCGTTAGTTGCCAAGTTTCTGCCAAATACTGGCGACTGATCAGAAAACTACTAAATTACTGTAATATCCGCTGACTGAGAAGTCTTCTAACGCGTGTTATTGAGAACTGACCAGCCGCGGTAAGAGGTACTGAATTATGTAAACAGTGTGGTCCACTGGAGTTGCCAGAAGTGGAAGTCGAATGGGAACGATCGATCGATTCACACTACTCAGGCTGCTTTAACAGTAACACTACACTCCCGCTTGGAATCCTGTCCAGACATGGAAACAAATAAGACAGCTAGTTTTGAAAACATCCAGGGGAAATTTGGTCACTTCAGGATCCTTATCATTGGGCAGGTGAATGCTGGCAAGACAACTATTCTCCGCGCAATTTGTAACACTACCAAAGACCCAGAGATCTATGATGGAAATGGAAACGAGGTACATTCCTACCATCCGATGAGATATTGATGACTGGTTTACCAGACTGTGCCACTAGATCCATCTGACCCGGGTCGAGGGATCCAGGGCGGTAAGTATGAGTCGCTGTAGTACTGACAGTATCTTTATTACTGACATATGCTAGCGTGGAATGCACGATATTGAGAATGAACTAATTTTCCGGAGCAATGACAAATTTGTCTTCCATGATTCCCATGGTTTCGAAGCCGGTTCCACAGGTGAATTCCAACGATTGAAAGAGTTCATTACTGACCATGCAAACATGACACATCTCGAGAAACGGATTCACGCTATCTGGTAACAGCTTAAACAGTGTGAAAAGTGGTCATTGACTGGTTATTAATTCTGTGTAGGTGTTATGACTTGCTGTTTCTTTTCTTTTCTTTGTTCTCACTTTGTTCCTCTGAGTCACTATGCTCGAACCTCATCAGGAACACCCCTTTTCTTTCCCTTTGTCTCTCCTTGTTCCTCTTCACTCTCCTGAGCTTCTCCTACGCTCCCTACGGCACCACCCGCCTCTAGGCCCATACCCTCTGCCCTATTATGTCACCTGCCTCTAGGCCTATACCCCTTTGCCTCCACCCTTTGCCCTATTGCGTCACTTGACCCTAGGCCCTTACCCTTTGCCCCATTAGTCATCTGCAGTCTTCATGACTCATTCCATACTGCGGATTATTCATCTCTCTTACTCATGATGACTCACTTGAGTTTGTCATCAGCTTACTACTTCATTACTCATCTGCAGTTTTCTTACTCATCCATAACTACGGATTACTCATTCTTCTTATTCATGCTTTGTCATCTGCTTAGTGTACTCTTACTCATCTGCAGTCTTCATGACTCATTCATACTGCGGCTGACACATACCCTTCGGTTATGTTCCATGACCTTCCATTCCCTTAGTATATAAACCCTAGACACTCGTCTTTGTAACACTAAGCTAGAGCTACTTGTTACGATTTGCTTATTTCTTTTTCTTTTTCCTCGTTCTCACTATGGACTACTGAGTCTCTGC
>JBBPME010000301.1:0-26488 GCA_038090155.1 Rossbeevera pachydermis
CTTCTTCTTCTTCTTCTCCGCCTCCTTCTCCTACCACGCCCACCACTTCTCCCACTCCCACACCCACGCCCTCCTCCGGTGGCAGCAGTTACAGTGACACCAGCGAACCGAGCTATTTGGTTGGGACTCAGCTGGGCCAAGGTACCCGTCTTGTTATTCTTTGTGATCTTCTTGCTTACTTGCTATCGTAGGCACCTGGTTCGATGATGGCCTGGGCGCATGTGGTTACACTAACAGTAACAGCCAAAACATAGCTGCTGTATCGCACTCGATGTTCGACAGCTTTCCGTCAGTCCGTAGTCCCTTCTCATAGCAACACTTTCTGATTTAGCAGCAGAGGTTATGATGGGTCGAATCCAAACACAAATCCTGTCTGCGGCAAGGTGATCGTGATCACAAATCGCAAGTGTCCATCTTGTCGTGTTCATCACCTCGCTCATCACCCTACTTTCAGCTGAAAACGGTCAAGAAGTCACCGTCACCGTCACGGACCGGTGTACGGGTTGCGCGTTACTCGATCTCGATCTGTCTCAAGCTGCGTTCCAAGCCATCGCCGCATTGGGCGCGGGTCGCATAAACATTAGCTGGCGTTGGCAGTGAACGCAGTCCCCAATGCCTCAATTATTTGTTATTCATATGCCATGGTCGATCGCTCTTTTTGTCAAGGGGCCTGGTCAGGTATCGGCCAACTGCTATACCCACACGCATGCAGCGTGCTACGCATGGATACCGTACTGGATGGGTTTTGCATTGTCTCGGAGTCATTGTCTCGCCTTGCTTTGGTCAAGTGCGCTCTTTTACTTATCCCCTAGATACGACTGTTTGTTCTTTTGTCGCAGTATGTTCCTGTAATGGAATGTTATTGAGTCGCTGTGCGTCTCCATTTAATCATTATTGTACCCGATTTAGCTACGGAATGATGTCAAGGAAGCTTGATTCCGCAGTTAGATCTGATTGGATGTTGAAGCGAGATGGGACCGCACCTGTCCTTCCGATCAATCCGCTCTTTCATTTTCGCCACGCAACCGCAGCAAAAAAAAAAAAAAAAGAGGCAAATAGCCTCCGTATACGCCGCGCCCACCCTACTACTACAATGCTAGGGTACACCTCCTGAGACGGAGCAGAAGACAAGGGCCGTTCCGTTCCCTTCCTTTTTCTCCTGCCACCCGGGCATGTGGCCACCCCGAAGCAGTCGTGGCGCAACACACCATCGTTCCCAATCTCCGCGCCACGTTCATTTCTCCAATTCCCGCAAAGCAATCCGTGTCCCTCAATTACCCGCACCGCGTGCCCCCCGTTACCGCTTCCCAATATATCTCATCGCTCGTGCCCTTTACGGCCTCGGACACCATGTCGTAGAGCCTGTCATCCATTGTTTCATCATCCGTTTCCTCTCGTCCGAGTAGCATAGCGCACAAGTTCAACGTGAGACGTCGCACCTGCCCGGGCATCGGAAGCCTGCTGAATGGGCCAAGAACTCGACCGCGTGTCGGATGCTCCACAACGAAGAACGGCCGCAGTCGTGGCCGCAGCAGGCGGATTTGCTGTGCGCATCAGGGAGGTTAGTGTCAGCGATCCTTTGCTTCGCAACTTGACACAAACCTCGCGCGAGACGACCCACGATCTACGCTGGACCAGACGTGAGATCACTCCCAATATCGTCTAAAAAATCGTAAACATGGCGAGTACTCAACGGATCATCGCGATCTCACATGAGTCGTGGCAAGGTTGCCCGTGCCTATCTGCCAAAGAATTCTCGGGAGGTGTATCACCCATTCTCGGAACTTGCCTTCTGCAATGTCTTCGTCATGAGCCCTGAAGTTGCCAGTGTAGCCGGCCTCTTTTTCAATCTAAGCATGACGTCAGGTAATCGCTTCGGCCTGCCGACGAAACGCTCACGAGTAACAGCCGACCAACAAACTCAATCGTGAGTCGCTTCACCGCTGATACATGCCCGATCCGGATCGCGTGGTCAAGCGTCGCCACCAATACCGACGATGACTGTGTGCCCGCTTGTTGATCACTCTTCTGGCTCAATAACGCCCAGATCGTCGGGAGGAGTGCCATGTACGTCGCGGCCGATATCGGTCTTGGCAGCTGTGCGTCCGATCCGCCGCCTCCCTGAAGAAGCCGAACGACGTAGCATTGGACGAGATCTGTCTGCAAGGCCAACGAGGAGTCGCTCTGTGGATCCGACGAGGCCTTACGGCGCGAGCTCCGAAAACGATGTCTCCTATGCACATTCCTTGTTCCCAATTGGTGTGAGACAAGCACGAGCAGCGACGTGAGTTCGCAGTAGATCACGCTGAGATCCTCGAAAGCTTGTTCCACCTGTATTCCTGATGAGTCTCAGATTCCACTGACCACCAATCGCTTGCCTTTGCTTCTCGATGTGCAGGGGTGAATGGAAAGTACCCAATCAGGTAATCAAGCAGCGTCTTGAGCTCTTCGCAAGATGCGAGGGGGTCCGATCCTCGACTCTGATTCCCAGGTCCAGAACTTCCCCAACATTAACAACCAAAGTCCACGTACCAGATCATCACTCTGGAGAATGGCACCATATAGAGCTCGAGTGATCCTGAATGCCATCATGAGCGTCTGCACTTCCGTTTCGGTAGGATTGGTGCTTGGAGAGAAGACGACAGGCGCGCCATCGAGAAATGCGGCTGTCAAAGTCGGGTGAAGCGCTCGAGACAATCTCTGCAAGATTCATGTTTTGAGCACTGGATCATCTATAAGAAGACTGCCTACCATGATCAAGGGGATATCGCCTGGCGAACGCGAAAATTCGTCCATTTCGGAGGAAAGATTCGACAGGTTGTTCAAATCCCACGTTGTTCCGGGTCCTCCGCACAGGAGTTGCGGATTGTAGGCAAAATCTCCTTCAAAAGACTCGAACTCGGGGTCCGCATTCCAAGTTACATGCTTGCCATTCACCCCTTGAAGCCAGGGTTGCAACAAGTTTGCATGTTCTTCGTATTGCCGAGTGCTTGCGAAACAAGGCCGTAGAAACCAAGTTGGTACGGACGACATCCCTCGGCTAGTCTCTCCGAGCGGTCCCCTGCGTGCAGAAGACTGTGGATCAATTGCATGACTCAGGAACGATGAAAGAGATTGCAGAACTGCCAGTTTCGACTGCCGAAGATTGAGTGGGGTGGAGAGATTTAGGCAAAGGTAGCTACCTGAGGCGAAAGCACCACCGAAGTGGTGGAAATCGCGTGCATTGTTCCTTAAAGAAGAGGCATTATACGACGAACAAAGAAATCGTCCGTTCGCGTCGACGGACCTTCATCTCCACCAAACTTTGTTCCAGCGCTGAGGATTCCGAGATAGCCCTCCAAGATGCGTTTTCCTGGACCTGATTCCTTCCATCCACACACCACGCTCTCTGGTACAGCGTCTAGAAGGAGGTCCAAAAAACGCACCGCATCTATTCTGATTTCAGGGAATATATGCGTTTGAGCGGAAGCGGCGAATAGCAATAGTAACGGAACATGTGGCGTTAGATCTTTCTGTGGGCGAACATCAAGACAGTGAATTGATTATATGTGATACAAACGCTTGCCTTCTCCAGACGGGGGAAAATCCATTCAAAGAAGGAAAGTATGCTCTTGCGAACACTAGCATCCTGTCGACGGGTTGAATCATGCAAAAAGAAAAAGCTCGCGACACACACCTCATCAGCGACGAGGCGCACACAGGCACTGAGTAAAGATGTAGCCGAGCATCCTAATAACGCGGGGTGATCCTGGAAGAGTTCTCGGGCGCTGAAGATGGCGTCTTTACGAGCTCCCGCGTTGTAGTGTTTGAGGAGGGAAAGTATGTCGTTCAAAGTCTGTCGGCGCTTGTTCGTAGGTACTGCATCACTCTTTTCGATAGCAATGCTCTGAGATGGAAGGGCAATGCCTTGAAATGTTTAGTCCGGGAGGTGGAAAAAAAAGTGTCACCCACTCCGAGCCTTGAAGGAAGTGTCTATGACATTCGAAGGCAGTTTCTTGGCCTTGCCAAGCTTGAGCTTCGCTCTCTACGACGGGAATAATTGAGCGGGCACATTTGTCGAAGGTCAGCCTCACCGAGAAGTCTGCGACTTTATCTTTCTTTTTTTTGGAGCTTTTTGGCATCAAAGATCAGTCCTAACGTGCTTGACGAATACGTAACTGCTGGTGTACTTAGGACAACGAACCAAAACATGTTCCACAACTTGGAACACTGCATACAAGACTACATATTATCATAGAGCAAGAATATCACGGGGGATCGATGACTGGGGCTTTCACCACCAGGGAAGTTTCATAAAGTCCACGTTGATGTCCAAGCAAATCAGATCATCGTCATTCACTGTATACCCTCTGACATTGACGGTAAATTTGGCTGGAAGATGTAAGTGGAAGGCAACATGTGTGCACGAGAAGCAGACCTTGTGGTATTTCTTTCGGCAGAGCAACTGTGTGCTGGACAACGTAGTCACCCTCCTCAACAGGACACTGAATACTTGCATTGGCCTGACGACTAGGAACGGTGAGGAAAGTGACTACTGCCTGTGGGACAGACTGAACTTACGCTTCGTGACAGATATCAAATGTTTTGGTCAACAACTTGATAATACCAAGCTTTACAGTGACGTCGGCATATGCGCCTTCCTAAGGGAACCCGTGAGTTTTGGTCGAACAAGATACAACAGGAAAGTGAACCTCGACGGTGGTGGCGGCGGTGCCTATAACCGTGACAGTAAGATCTTTGCCTGGGACAGGTGGGTCTGGGGAGAGTGTAATCAACTCCAGCTGAATAGGGTCGGTGGGAAGGCCTGTCTGCTTGTCAGTCATTGGTCCGAGTGGGTGAGGCAAACTCTGACCGCAATCGACGTAGGACCACTTGTTGAACACCTGAATGGGCGCGTCATCGAGAACTAGTTGTTGTTCTGGGGCATACAGCGCGAGGGCTGTCCCGGACAACAAGGCGAGGAGCGGCAAAGAACACAAACGGACCATGTTGAGATCGAGCTGGCAGTGAAAAGCACAGCATGCGAATAGCCCAAATACGATAGGCGCGGGAGTTTCCTTCCTAATTTGCTAGTCAAGTGATACTACTAACTAACCAGTGCAGTTACTGCGCTTTCTCCTTCAACGTCGACCATGAAGCCACGAGAGTATTGTTGTTGTGCGATCCCCCTCGTCAATGCAGGCGTATACACTACAATCACAGAGCAGTTCATCGTCGCTCTCATCGTCGGAACACTCTCAGTCGCCACACCTTCCAGTAAGCACCACCCTTGCCTCTTCCCCCCCTCCGCAGCCTGACCTCTTGTCCCTCAAGTCGTCGGTGCTGCGACCCCATCCTTTGCACCTCTTATCCTTGCAATACTCTGTTATGTAGCAGCCGCCATCCAGATCCTTGGCTTCCTCGGCGTCGCCAGAGTGAGTGGCTGTGTTCACCCCTTCTGATAGTCCCCTCACAACCACCTGCAGGAAAAGGAGATCATGTACCGTAGATACGTCACCTTGCACACACTTGCATTTATCGCAGTGTTTGCCGTCGCTGCCGTCTGGATCATCATTTCCGCCACTCGTCACTCCACTGCTCAGTCGAATTGCGAGACTGTTTATTTCGCTTCCACCTCGTCAGAAGGCCAGACTCTGTGTGACATATTTTCGTGGTTAGACGTCGGTTTGATGGGTGGCGCTTGGGTCTTTTTTGCCCTAGTTCAAGTGAGCGACAAGCTGCTATTGCAACTCGTATTCTTACCACACTCCCTAGTCTTATTTCCTCTTTGTCTTGTCATCGTATGGTGCTTCTCAACGACAAGATCACGAAAAGTATCATGCACTCAACGACTCAACCGGCCCGCTTGCGGATGATATCCCGATGGCCGATCGGGGTGATCCCTGGGATTCTCGGGCATCATACGACCTCAACGATGCTCGTGGTCACCGTCATACCAGGCAAGAGAGCACCGCGTCCACGATCGTTGGCCTACCACCGCTGAAGGAGAGTCACAATGCCTATCCTGCACGCGATCCCGACCATCCTGCCCGGCCCCACTCTGGCTACGAATTCTGATGTATCGACGTTGGTACGTTCTGTAGATAGAAATCCGATTCGCTTCATGGACTCTTTTAAGGAGCCTTCTCATATGCTGTCTTACATCATTGATATAATTGTGTCGTTGATATTTATGCTCACGCTGCGTTATTCGAGCATCCCTGATTCAGGTTCCTTCGTTGTCCTTCCACGGACCTATCTTTCGTGGCCCGCTGACCATGTGCTATGTTCTTGGTGTGAAACCAAACATAGATGAATTTGGCGCAAGGTTCCGCTCCTCCACACCAAGCATATCTGCAGCTTGAGCGCGGAGAGATGCAGGAACGGAGTCGAGTTGAGGCTGATTCAAATCTGAACATGCTGTTCGTGACAACCGCGGACGATAAGCTGCTGGACAGGATCAGGGTGGTGCGCGTGAAGTAAGGACTGTAGGCGGTCGGGAAGCGTGAATGAGGTCGTACTGGTATACAGTGAGGAAGCGAAGTTCGAGGAAGGGCTGGAATTGCCTCACCGAATCAACGTGTCGTTAGGAGCGCACAATTGGCAGAACCCGTCGTCAACGTGGCTTGTCTGAAACTCGTCTGCTCCCTCACGCAAGCCCAACAAAACCAGCTTCGTGCGGGGCTGGCTTCCTCATCTTCCCTTCCCCTCCTATCTCCACCCAAAATACATACATACCTGAGCGTCTGCGACGCAACCGAACCCATCCTTTCCCATGCCTGTTCCAACTCAAGATTCATACGAGGTCTGCCTCGATTTCACCAACGACACCCACGACTGCGCAACCATACAGCTCCTCCGTGACTACGGCCGATCTACCAGCGCGATCGTGTTGCTCCATCCAGGCGAAAGCGTCGCCCTTATCCTCGACGCAGGTTCGGTTTACAAGTATGCCCTCAAATCACGCACAAAAGTCGCCAACGTGAGGTGCGCCCCATTCCCCTCCCAAACCATCTCGCCGTCCTCTTGACCCATCCAAAGTGCTCGGAGTTGGAGAGACGTACGATGCGATATATCACAGCTCTTTTCGGGCGTCACCCCGGCCCGCACCTCCCAGCGCGCGTCTCCGACCCCACAATGTAATGGGGTCACCGTCGACCGCGTTTGGCGAGATTATCGCTTCAACGTTTGGAACGAATCTGTACGTCGACTCGCGTATGTTCCACCAGCGTCTTTAACCAGCGTCCCCTCAGTGAGCCCGTGCACAAGGCTATACCCTCCGAGACGCACGTCGTCATACTATACCATCGTCATGGACAGAACGCAGGCCATTCTGCCAGCGGATAATCATTCGCACTGCACACATATATATGTTAACATTTACTTATTTCTTATCCACCTCGCCTGCGACCTTTCTCGACTCGTTTCAGGCAGGGTGGATACTCTTGATCATGTCACGCTATCTGTTACCTGGTATCCGAATTTGCACCGGTCTGTGTTGTTCACAACCATCATTCTCTTGTACTCCCGCTTCCTTTGCTTATTGTGCACGCTATTACTACGACATCGCTCCGTCCATCATTCCTTGTTCTTCACTAAAAATGCGAACAATAACGGGCGCAATGTCAGAGGTTTCGCCCACCCCTGTGACGTAACATCATTGTATAATTCCGTCATGCTCAATCAACGAAAAAGCATGCCATCTGTGCAGCTCACTGAAGGCGCAGGCTCTGTATAGTATAAGTCGATGGTTCGCATGACCCTTTGTTGGCTGTGCGTAGCCGACTTCTTGGAAGCCAACCCACTCGTGTGAGTGCACCCTTGGCGAGTTGCCCAGCTGGCCGAACATCCCCGGGAGCCGCGGACCCTGCATGTGAAGACATCTTGGGAAACGTTGCGTTGTACGGTGCCTTGGCATGCCCTGCTCTCGAATTTTCGGCCATCTGTGCCCGGTGTTGCAATATCGGTCCAGCGAGAAGCGACTCCTGCAAGGCCGTGACAGTGAACGGAGTGATCCAACGATCATCGGATCAAGGTACTCACGATGTGCGCTGTCGCTTTCTGGCTAATCTGAGCGAGAGCCTCACTTCCCCGGTACTTTAACACCTGTCCAAGGTTTCTCCGCGTCACAGGACGTAATTGTCCCTTGTCAGATACCTTGAGCTGCAGTTCGCTGGAGATAGACGCATGAGCATCCGCGGCACCCTTGTTGAGTACACCTCTGGGTGTTTTCCACCGCAAATTGTCCGTAAGCAAGTCCCGACCCACGGCCCGTGCCGTCATCTCAAATTTGAAGTCCTTTGGATTGTCGACTAGTTCCAGGAGAGCCATCGGTGCATTGTCTCCCTTCCGGTTATCAATTTGAATGATGCGTGTATAACCACCCGGGCGTTGCTTGTATCTCTTCGCAAAGGTAGAGAAGAGCTTCGGCAAGAGCTCAGACTTCAGAAGGAAGCCTTGGGCACGACGGTAAGACGTCTCGTTCCCTCTTTTCCCAAGAGTGATGATCTGTGCATGGGGTTGGACAGACGCGTAGCAGGATTCATATTCCACACCTTTTCAGCCAGCCTCGCAGTATCCTTTGCCTTCGGAAGCGTAGTTCGAATCTGCTCATGCTGGAACAACGAGCTGACTAGGTTTCTGAGCGTGCAGTGAGTATCCGAACAGACAAGAAGGTACACCACGCACCGAAGCATCAGGTTTCGATGGGACGATGTCCTCGAGAATTTTCTGAACGCGACGCCATGCTTCATCGTTGCTCTGTAAAACCGTGAAGGGCTTTTTCTCACGTGACATTTGCTTCGGTAAAATCCGGACTCGTCATAACGAGCACAGCCGTCGTCTGGACGTGTTCACTGCAAAATGTCGTTCGCTCGTGTAACTCTCCGTAGTTTGTCTCGTTCCCGACCAACTTTTGCCATTTCCAAGCAGTCGGCGTACAGATTGCACCGTTCAACCTTCTCTTCCGTGGCCGGGCTCTCCAACGAAGATATTCAAACCAGGATATTCAATGTGCTGAAAGGTTTCGAGAAAGTCGACCCCTCCAAGGTAGCATCCCAACGCATACATCCACGTCTCTGCTCGTGCTTACATATAATCAGGTTTCTCCTTCCGCCTCCTTTGCGAAGGACCTCGCTCTTGATAGCTTGGACACGGTCGAAGTCGTTATGGCCGTGGAAGAGGTTTGCATGCCTCCACCAGTGCGACTCTTGATTGCTTAAAGCTTCCGTCTCTAGGAGTTTAGTATCGAAATCCCTGACGCTGAAGCTGACGAAATACAAACTATTCAGCAGGGTAGGCTCCCTTCCTTAGTTGTCCACTTTCCGGTGCTTATTTTTGTTTCCAGCCATTGACTACATCGCAAAAACGCCTGAAGGTTTGCAAGTCTCATTTTCACATTTCACCTTGTTCACTCTCCACCAGCCCAGTGAGGGAAGGCAGCACACTCTTTATTCACATCCCATTTTGTACCTGACATCAATTAAAACACCTCTCTACTACCTTTCGTATGGTCGAAAATCGTTTATCGCTTGCCTTATTCAAATTTGGACCGTGGGTCCCTCCCTCAAGGTTCGACATAATTACCCCATTTGGATGACCGCGAGGGCTGTCGCATATATATGCAATGTACAGAGTCACTAGTCAGTGATATCTCATCGTTGTATCCCCCATGTCCCCACCCAAAACCTTTACTGTCAATGAGCCGCTCCTTAAAGTCGGGTGTACTCTTGGCGAAGGTCTGAACGTACCGACCACCTAATCGTCCCATTGATAAGCTGTCAATAGCCCCTCTTTATGACCCCAGAACGCAAGTTCTCCATTTCGTGGATATATCCAAGAATAAGGCAAGCGATCGGAGGGCTTGTTTGTTGGAAACCCGTTATCTCAATTCATTCGCAAGGTGTTCCACATGGATACCAAGACTCTAACGTTAGACGTAGAGACATTCGATGAACCGATCACATGCCTCGCTCTGAGGAACAAGGAGAGTGGGGTGAGTGTACCTCGCGGCTTATCTGTCGTCATTCGCCAAACATTGTCTAGTTAGCTTGTACCGCGGGCAGCGGTTTTGCAATATTGGGAGAAGGATCAAAGTTGCATCACCTCTGTCAACCTTTTCCCAAACAGCACGCGCCCTATGTAAGATTCAACGACGGAGCGTGCGACAGCAAAGGCCGATTTTTCGCTGGGTCTATTGAATCCAAAGATAAGAGCATCCCGGGGCAGCTTTGGATGTATGACCCAGGAACATCGGAATGCAGAGTCGTGGATGAAGGGCCTTTTACGGTCAGAAGGCTGATGCTCATATCACTGAAATAAACCTTATCTCATCAGATAGGATAGTAACGGACTTGGCTGGAGTCCCGATGAGAAAACGATGCGAGCATGACCCTGGTTTTGTTTTGTTGTCTCCTACTGAACAGAAACTACAGGTACTTCACGGATTCCCTCGTCAATATTATATATGCCTATGATTTCGACGATGGGAAGCTGTCGAATCGGAGAGTTTTCGTTGATGCTATTGCCAAGGGGTGCCCAGAGAAGACCTATTGCGATGGTCTGTGCATCGATGATGAGGGCTACGTATGGAGCGCAAGGTTCGTCGATCGATTGGTTCCAGACTGCACTTGCCAACCTTGCACAGATGGGGAGGTTCTCGAATCATCCGGTTCTCACCCCAGGGCCAGATTGACGCCGAGATATACTTTCCAACTGCCCTAAACGTGACCGCGTGCTGCTTTGGAGGTGGGCAACTGATCTAGCTATTATTGGGGAACTGTGGTCACTTATTGCGTAGGTCCCAATGATGATCAACTATACGTTACGACTGCCCACTGTGGTGCCATCGGGGGAGACAGCAGTCTCCAGAAGAAGTACCCTGATTCCGGACATCTGTTTGTCGCGGATCTGTCAGGAAAATTCAAGGGCAGTCGATCGCGGTATTCTTTCGGAGGATAAGAAGGTAGCCGAAGTTGTGCCTTGCGAATAGTATTGCAAGGCTGGCCAGGAGGTAGATATATGTTCGTTATCTTAGGCACATGTGGATATGCCCAAATCTAGCGTGGAAATGTTTGATGACACAACGTTGCGCGCATTCCACTCATGGGCTCGCACGAAATCTGGCTCACATATTTCCCAGTTCGAGCTCGTGGGGAGCCTGTCCTGATTCTTCTTGCTGACTCTGGCATTCCGTTCATCGTTGATGAAGTCTCAACGGAAACCTGGTCTCAGTGGAGGGCGTCGGGCAAAGTGACGCATGACCTTTACCCTTACTCTGCGATGCCTATTATACGGGTCAGAGACAAGTCTGCAGCAGGAGGGAAGGAGTTTGTGCTAGCAGAAACCTCGGCCATTTTAACATTTCTGGAGGAGTTCTTGGCACCTCAAGGAGCATCTGTGGGTGATGAACAACATGATCTGAACAGACCAGCTAACGCGAGCCCAGGTACTCTCAGACATGTCTCTCGAGGTGAGGGTCAGTGCGCAGATGATCCAGGAAGCGTCCTTGTTTTTCCTGGGACAAGTTTGGCAAACGTCGGTCGACAAGGTAGGGTATAGTTCGTCAAGTTCTCAAAATATCCGTCTATGTTTTTTTTGTATCAACACAGGATTGGTTAGCGCCACCCAGACGCGAGAAGCTCTGGCGAGGCCGTGTCACGAGATACCTGCGCAATACCGAAGGCGCGCTGCAGAAGTTGAACATGAGGACCAATGTAGTACCTTACACTACCGAACCACTCAAGGGATACATGGCTGCTGTTGTCACTGCGATCAATTTCATCACCGACGTATACCCGTCGGCGAAAGTACAGCTAAGGAAGGGAGGTGAGTATGATTTGTGCGGGAAGGTGTGGGTTGCGGTGAACGAGCGGGAACGGATAGCGGAGTACTGGAAGAGGAAGGAGGTGCAAAGAAAACCGTGGACGGTGACTGCGTACGGTACAGCGAACTGGATCGAGAGGAGCAAACTGTAATAGGCTCGGAGATATCCGAATGACTGCATAGTTTTTGTCATGGTGGCTGGAGTAGCGCAAGTTCCCACACTCACCAACGACCTCAAGATCTTCAAGGTAAGCGGTTCGACCGTCCTAGTCATCAAGTGTGCGCTCACCTTCTCCTCGTTCATCTCCTGCTCGACCCTTCCATATAGACTTCGTTATGGCCACTTTCTCGTCGACACCCATCGTCATTGATGGCAAGGGTCACCTCCTTGGTCGATTGGCCTCTATCATATCCAAGCAAATTCTGTCCGGTCAGAAGATTGTCGTAGTGAGATGTGAGGAGATCAACATCTCCGGCAGCTTCTTCCGCAACAAGGTATGGTGACACGTCCATCCTCCCCGAGTCTACACCACACAACTCGCCCCGCGCAGCTCCGCTACCACAACTTCCTCCACAAGCGTCACATCGTCAACCCCAAGAAATCTGGTCCCTTCCACCACCGCGCTCCTTCCAAAATTCTCTTCCGCGCCATTCGCGGCATGGTACCCCACAAGACTGCCAGGGGTGCTGCCGCGCTCGAGCGTTTGAAGCTTTTCGAGGGTGTCCCTCCCCCATACGACCGCAAGAAGCGGATGGTCGTCCCAGAGGCCCTCCGCGTACTGCGGTTGAAGCCTGGCCGAAAATACTGCACCGTCAAGGTATGGAAGAGGACGGATTTGAGGGATAGAGACTAATGACAACATGACCATCCAGCGTCTGTCGCACGAGGTTGGGTGGGGCTACAAGGATGTCGTCGACCGCCTCGAGGAGAAGAGGAAGATCAAAGCACAGGCCTTCCATGAACGCAAGGTGCGTGAGACAGGACTATATTGCGACTGCGAGTTGACTGCGAATCTCAGACTGCAGCTCTGAAGTTACGCCAAAAAGCGATCGCGGATGCATCACCCTCTTTCGAGAAGCTGACTGAGTACGGGTTCTAGGAGGGTCACCATGAGCAGCAGACTACGTTATGTTTAGTACCAACCATGTAACTATGCGCGACAACTGCAAATTGGCTGGTTCATCACCTTTTTTTTTTTTTTTCTGTATTGTGTGATTGTGTGAGACCCGAGTGGCTGTGCTGTCGGTGGCGGGGAACGCGACGGACGCGCGTTTGTGAGGGGTTGAACCCCTCCTCTCACCGCCATCCTCTCCTTCCCCTCCTCCTCCTCACCGTCCCCGACATCCCCCAACATCATGTCCACAGAACGTTCCACCCGTCAAAACACAGGTCTGCTCCTTCTTTTTCACAGGGGCATCCCACAAGCTCACCTAACCGAAGTATCGCCCGCAGCATCCCGCTCCCCCTCACAGACCTCCGCCCACGACATCCTCACCCTCCGCGCCCTCGTAACCACAAAGGAGGCCGGCGTGATCATCGGAAAGGCCGGAAAAAACGTCGCAGATCTCAGGGAGCAGACCGGGGTGAGGGCTGGCGTGAGCAAGGTCATCCCTGGCGTCCACGAGCGTGTCCTCACGGTCGGTGGGTCCGTCGAGGCGATCACAAAGGTATGCGCTCGCACCCTCTACCTCAGCTCCGCTCACAAATCCCTCCAGGCATACAACCTCATCATCAACCAACTCGTCGCATCAAGCCCGTCCCCTGTTCCCCTTTCGTCGTCGTCACCGCATACTTCTATCCGCCTCCTCATATCCCACAATTTGATGGGCACGGTAATCGGACGCAGTGGCCTTAAAATCAAAGCCATCCAGGACCTTTCTGGTGCTCGCATGGTGGCCTCGAAAGACATGCTCCCACAGTCAACGGAGCGCATCGTCGAGGTTCAGGGATCCCCAGAATCGATCACTCGTGCAATTGAGGAAATTGCCAAGTGCCTGCTTGAGGACTGGGAAAGGGGCGCTGGCACAGTTCCTTTCAATCCCGGCGCTGGTGAAGAGCGTCTTGGATCCAGGCGATCAGCCAATGGCTATTCTGGCGGCTTGAATGCGCGCAGATCTACCGGCGATGCTACTCGCCGCGGTTCGTCGCCGCCTTCACCACATTCACCTTCAATGACACAACCGCCGGCCAATCTTCGCACGCAAAACATTCTCATTCCCGCTGACATGGTCGGATGCATCATTGGCCGTGGCGGAGGCAAAATTACGGAGATCCGCCGTCTATCTGGATCAAGGATATCTATTGCCAAGGCCCCACACGATAATTCTGGCGAACGAATGTTCACTATCGTCGGAACCCCTGCAGCCAACGAAAAGGCATTGTTCCTACTCTATAACCAGCTGGAGAACGAGAAAGAGAGAAGAATTGGCAGAGAACAACAGCAACAAGACTCTCAAGAATAAGCCAGCACCACGCCACTTCTACCTAACATTCCGACCCTATCCTTCCGCATGTCTTTCCTCACGCCGTTGAGCCATATGCCTCATCCCCCAGCCTTCCTTATTGCTCTCTCCACGATGCCTCCTCACGCAAGTGTTCCCTTGTTGCCACGCACGATCGGAAGGGCCGTATTCGTTATTTGTCTTTAACCGTGTGCATTTCCCCCGTCGTCTCCGATCGCCGAAAATCACAAACTCCTTCCCGCTTCGATATTCTTGACTCCCGATTTGCTTCATCGCCTCCCAGTCCCACGACTCTGACCGAGATACATATCACTACATGCCTGACATATTACAATGCATTGTGTTTTAGCTTCTTCACAACATGATCTGCTCTGCTCTAAATGAGAGATCACGTGTACCTACATAGTGCTACTAATTGATGTTAAGCTTGTCCGCACGGACCAAGACCCGGATGAACCAGCAACCACTCTACGACACGACCCTGCTCACCGCTGCGTTGGCTAATCCGTACGCACAACACTATGCATCGAGCCACATGTCCCCCCACTACTACCAAGCGTACCTCCAGGCTTGTTCCAACGGCCCAGCCCGCACGACCGCCGACGGGTACACACTTTCGTCAACCTACGTCCCAGATCCGAGGAGCAGAACAACGCCAACATCTCGCCCCTCCCTTACCCACACGCACTCACAAGGGACCGTGAAGCCCATCGCGAACCACCTCACGCACGGGAGTTGGTACCAGCCTGGTAACTGTCGGTGCACCCGCCAGGGATGTCCGTTCACCGGTTCGCGCAAGTCGGTCGAGATCCACACGATGGACCGACACTTTGTGTTCCCGCCAGGGTGGGCAGAGAGGGAAAAGGACTGGGACGCCGATCCGAGTCTCAGAGGGTGCGTACCGCGTCGCTGCGTCGATTCTGCCTAAGCTGGGGGTGCGGGATATAGGAAACCGATGGCGATCCAGGGAACGTCCCTCATGCTGGACACACCAGAGGCTATCGACGCCTGGATAGCAGAGCGGAAGAGGCGGTTTCCGACGGAGGAGAAGGTTGTGGAGAAGAAACGGAAACTGGAAGAGGCTGTTGCACGAGGACAGTTGATCCCCGAGGGCGCGGGTGGTGCAAGGAAAAGGCCCAGACAAAACGTGTCTATGGAAGGCAACAGCAGGGGAATTCAAAGGCGAGGGCACCAGAGAGGCAGAGGCCATCGACGGGGGTCTTCACTCCATCCTCCGGAACCTCGAATGGAAGACTCGGCGACAAAAACTGAAAGTGCACCAGCATCAGACGACGACGGAGCACCCGAGGTTGTGTCATCTAAAATTCCTATTGCACCACTGTGCGCACCGAAAAGTGAAGATGGCGAGGGACAAGTATCGCACGCGCTCTCTCGAGATTCCTCAAAAAGAATCCCCCAGCCGAAGAAACCACCACGGAATCCATTTGCAGCACGGTCAACGCTGCTTCGTAACGTACTGCGCATTTGTTATTTACTTACCCCAACCATTCTAATGACCTTCCTTGTCAAGCTGCTCTTGCCTGAAATCCGGATCACAGTATCCAACCTAACACAAGCTATACATTTTCTTGTCGAAAATGATTTCCTCCGTGATGTCGAACTGCGACCAGGCGAAGCACAAGAGCAGATGATCGAGGTTCTTGACAGCAGTGAGACTTCCGCCCCCATCCTCGGGATATAATACGTGATGTTGGTAGAAAGCCATGTATTAGTGAACCATCGCGGCTCCTGATCTGGAATATCATTGTAATCGACCATCCTCCGAACCACTTTCGGAGACGTCATCACTCTCAGATGACCCTGCTTCGTCCTCTTCGACGGCCATCGTCCGTTTCTCTACGTCAAACCCATAGCCTACCAGCCCTTCTGCGATTTGGTCTACTTTGGATGGCGCTGTAACGACAACAACGGAAGAAGTGGATGGGCTGAAAATTGGTAGGACGTATTTCTTCAACGACGCTAAGACATCTTCCTTCGTGACAGCTTGATACCGCTCCAAGAGCTTGAGGTTGTGGTCTTGACTTTGACCTTTGAGCGCTTGGTTGCTAAAGGAATTGATCGCCTGCAGGGGCGTGAACAAATAAAATCTTTGGAGTCCACAGATCACCTACTGCTCTGCCTGCCGTCGCAACATTTTTCGTAACGGCGTAAACGATGCTACTCTTGGCAGCGTCTAGTGTCGTCTCTTCGAGCTCGATCTAATGGAGTTAGCCAGAAATTGGTGGAAACGAAGAGGCGGAAACCTACAGAGCCGTCGACTAACCCAGAAATGACGTTGTTCACCTCCTTAAATGCTTCCATACTGTCGGAACTCTGCATGCGGAAAGTCTGTAAGACCAGCTGTTTGCGTGCAGACAAGACTCACTCGGTACAGAGAAAACGAGATCAACCCCGCTTCTTTATCGGCACTGATATATGCACCGTAAGCGAGGCCGGCGCCACGAACCGACCTCTGTGGAAAGAGTAGTTAGCACACTTTTATATCATTGAACAGCCAAATACAATACCCATAGAAAACTCTCTGCCGCATTCAAGGCTTCAAGTGCAACCCTCAATGCGGGAAATTCGGGATGATTGAATCCCTGGATACCCTTGGTAGTATGATTGACAAAGGAACTTTCGATCGTGGGCAGGCTAACGACGACCGCCTAGGAACGAGTGAACGGGTGTATGGAGAGAGAACTCTGTTCATTCCTACCTTGCTGGCAGGGTTCCTACCCAATTCATTGAGAGTCTCGCAAGTCAACTTCACTGGCGCCAGAGTCGATTCCTATTAAAAAGTAAGAAAGTGAACCAGGCAGTAGTGTTGGAATTTGTACGTACGCCAAGGTGGCCGAGTTTTTCACCCCAAGTACTACGAGGCTTTTTAAGACCCAGTACATTTCCAGTGACAGATATCCGAATGCCCGAGGGATCGGTCACTAAAACAATCATTTGGTAAAACACCCCAATATGATAGGGAAATCGATGCATACAACAATTTCGAATTTGTTCGAATGCTTCGATCACTTGCTCTGGTGACTCCTGAAGATCCTGGGTGAGTTTTGGTACAAACTCTGCTTGGGACAAGATTGAGCCAGCAAGCGAGGTCGAACTCTTGTCAAATAATGTTTCGGCCCATACAGATGACAAGATGTTGTTTCCATCACGCTTTAACTCTGGGAGGGTCTGAGCAAGTTTAGCAGCAGAAACAAGAAGCCTTGTCCATTGGTCAACCACTTGAAGCAGATTGTAAATGGCTTCCCTTACCTTTCCTTGTCGAACACACCACCCCAGACAAGATTGCGGAGCCAGTTAACGGCGGACTCGTAGTGTTGCGTCTCAACCTTGAAGCTTATGCGTGCAAATTCGGTAAACTGATCTGATAATCCCAGTCCCGCATCATATGAAACAGTCAAATCATCGAGCTGATTGACAACCTCTTCATGGCTCAATATTTCACCATTCTCCAGCTTTACGGGCAAAGAGAAGAATGCAGCGGCATAAGTGGAAAGGTATCTGGAGTTTCTGTGAGAAAGATGAGTAAAAGAAAGTAGAAAACACCAACGGGCGAAGCTCATCCGGCACATTTGCAAGCGAGAAATACGCGTGGATTCCTACAAAATCTGACTATGCGAACTGTCAGTCTCGGATTTGGCTCGGCCCAACAGGAAACTGACTTTGACATGGTCGTATTGCACAAATATCGGCAAAGGTTCACCATCGCCTTCGATGTGTTTTTTGAGATTTGATTGCAAAGGACTGGAAGTAACCGTGCGGCCCTTGCCCAGTTCTTGCACACTCTTCACAGGTATCCATGATATGCTGTTCACATGCGGGACCGGGAATGAAGTTAGAATATTCTTGGGGATGGGTAGATCATGCTCGGCCTTCGCAGCCTCGAGTTCCTGCGCTGCCTTCGCGAGACCTTCAGACCCAAGCTGCTCGACTTGCGCTGCTAGACGATCCTTTTCCACCGTTTCAAGAGTCTCTGCCAGACTCGCTGATGGCCGTCCAATAACAACAGTGTAGGGCTGGTCAATGAAGTACCTTGGAATATCATTCAGCATTGCACAGCTGCACAATGTATGACTCACCTCTTCAAGAGTTCTGTCCATTGAGAGCTACTCCAGCCTCTAAGGATATTGTAGTATGTGATCTCGTCCAAAGCCCTGGGCAAATCCGAACCATCCGTTGCTCCATACAAGAAATCTGATATTACGGTGCCCGAAAATGTGTCTCCTTTCGCAGACTCAAGTTTGCTCCGTAACTAGAATGTTTGAGTATGGGAACAAACCTGGGGAAAACACCATAGCTGCTCACTTGACGTTCATCCCGGTTAATGACCATTGACATACGGGCCATATCAATGTCTTCCGAGACGATGCGATGAAAGCTTGCAGTCAGTTTCTCATCAAACGTGTCTAAATGTTCCGCAGGCACGGAACCGATATAGACGGGCAAGTCTACCATCGTAGCACGAGTATCTTCGCTGAAGTAGACGTAGGAACTTCAATGGCATGAGAAGCATGACAACTTGCAAGTATACAGAGGGAATCCTACCAAAGGGGTGATTCTATTTCGATATATTCTTTGTTCAGAGGGGCCACAGGCGAAGAGGTAAGATAGATAGATAAGATATCCAAGGCCTGGAATTGATTAGAGCAAGTGACAAGGATTATGACGTGAAACTAACCTTCCGTTCTAGAAATGCGGTTGGAGTTGGACCATTATATGTGATCAGTAATTCACCCTGGCTTTCATCTTTCTCTGGGAACTCTACAACCTCCTTTGTGATCTCCATTATGCGCTCACGGTTGGCACTAGGCGTCTCCACAAAAGGTCGTTTCCAACCCTTTGGGCGTGGCCCTTGATTTTGTCCATGTGCAATGATGCTGGGCTCAACTTTGTCTTGGAGAACAGAGAGTAGAGATTTGGTTCCGCTCGAAAGCTTCCCAGTGACTATCAATGATAAGTTATGAGGGACGTAATATGTGCTGTGGTATTGCCGAACTGTGTGGATATAAGTTAATGTAAGTACGACGAGGGAGAACCTACTTTGTTCCACGGTGAGAACGCGTAGGGCTTCCATCAAGCCACCAGTTTCGCTACGATAGCCACTACCTGGAGGATACAATGCACGCTGGGACCTAAAGGAGATGTGAGCGCGAAAAAGTCTTGGATGGATCAATACCAACCGGAGTGCCATTAAATCGCCGGAAGTGTTCTCGCGCCCTTGCATTTCGCTGTACACGACACCCGCATCTTCACCTTTGGGGTTGATGTGGTGGACCTATACAGTTGATGAATGAGCAGAACTCTTTCCAAGCTAAGTGGGCTTGCTTGCTATACCTCTGTCAAAAAAGCAGCCTTCGTCATTGTTGGATACAGTATATGATCCAAGAATACAGGCAAGAGCTGTAGGAATCCCTGCTCTCCAGCTGTTGAAGCGGTATAGGCTGCGAGAAAGGGTGGATTATAAAAAAAGGGAGTACGAGAGGAGAAGAGCGCTTACCTGTATGATCATTGTCCGTCCAAGCGTTAGTGCCGTTAGAGAAACCGCGGTTAGCGAGATGGTCTATGATGCCTTTGTACGGGTACTTTTCGGAGCCCATGAAGACCAGACTGGGGAATTTGCTTCAGAGACACAGAAACGGAAAGGGTATCAAAGAACTTGCTGTTCGAGGGTGTGGGGACAACCACTGTCGTTGAAAACTGAGATGATAAGAAAGGCGGGAGTGCCCATAACACGGGCGAGGGAGCTTACTCTCGGTTGCAACGACAAAATAACCATTGATCAGTGGAGCTGAGAGGGACGTTAGAGGAGCGGCAGAGGACGACCAAAGGGACGCACCCTCGTAATCTAAGTGAACGAGAGTCATGCCGCTGACACGACTTCGCCACTTGGATACGACAACGTCAGTGTAGTCCAGTTTGACCTGCTGGACGAGGTCGAAATTTCCAAAGGACATGAAAGAGTCGTCTGGAACGACTGAACGATCCTGAAATGGAGCCATGGAAGCGAGAAACCTCGAGCGAGTGCGTGGGGGTTGAGGGATGATATGGCGGGGATGAAGAAGCGAAAAAGTGCGGAGATTGCTTGTACGACGAAGTGTTGGGGTGGTCGATTGAAGGCGCGCTTTAGAGAAGAGCGTCAACATGGGCGTGTGCTCGGTGACGGGGGCCGAGTCGAGGCTTGTGATGTAACCTCAAATCAGATCTTGTTATTTAGTATGACTTCGGCCGAACAAAAACGCCTTCAACGCCGGGAAAAACGGCAAAATCAGCCAGAAACATCCAAAGTGCTCTTTCTCTCCAGACCATGGACATCGCTCGACCTGCCAGACCTTTCCGAACATAGCTCGGTCAAGATCATGACTTGGAATGTCTGCATCGCTTCTGTCCACATCCACATTTCACTCAGCCGTACCCTTGTAGCTCCTTGCCCAATGTCTCGTTCGTACGTCTTGTCGTCCCTCTTCGCAGTCAAATGTCAAGTTGAATCCGAGCCACAGGATCGGAGCTCTTCCCAACCAGCGGTAAAGCACGTAAAGCAAACACGAGGGTGCCCATGCTTCACGCCGAGATACTCTCGCACGACGCCGACATACTATGCATGCAGGTCTGTCAAGCCCAACTGTTCTCAGACACAATCTAAAGGGTCCTAGGAAGTCGACGGCTTGGACAAGCTCCTTCCCGTGCTTGATCTTGCCGGATATGCTTACTCTTATGCAAGTGGTCCAGATAAACCTCATGGATGTGTCATTGCGTATAAGAATTCCCTGTTCCGGAGCATCCATGAGGCCAAGATTGAGTATGATAAACTGCAAGTCCGTTCCAACCCCGAACTAAGTACGCAAGTACGCACTGGGTCGAGTCATCAAACCAAGAACATCGCAAACATCGTCGCACTTCAAAGCATTGCTTCGGGATCAGAAGGACACGGTTACATCATCGCCACAACCCATTTGTTTTGGCATCCTGCGTTCGTATCGTACCATCGCTTTTAACCATTCCGCTCATTCGAACTCGTTTATCAGCTATACGTACGAGAGAACGAGGCAAGTCTAGTACCCACTCCGTCGCGTTCCAGTCCAAAATTGGTCATAGGCAAGCAGCTCTTCTAGTCCGCGAGGTCGTCGCTTTCAGAGAGCTTTGGAGACACCATGATTGGCCTTGCGTCATGGCAGGAGGTACGAACTCTCCCGGATCGCAGCCTCGTTTTAACCATCACCGGGTAGATTTCAATTTCGGTCCAGGTGATCCCGCGTATTCCTTGTTGACGGGAGAACCGCTGTCCGTTGCGCAGCAAGAACGGCTCCAAGCTTCCCGTGTTGTGCACGTCTCCATGGACCCGACGGTTCCCATGTCCGTCACAAAACAGGTAGATGAAGATGGTGGCGAGGAAGAAACTGATCCCGATAGAGTCATTCGGAACTCAAGAGAATCCAAACCGTCCGACGCATTATTATCAGACGATGAACTGTCCGCTCTTGCTGGTCACCGTTTGCGGAGTGCATATGATGAGGGACAGCGGACATACCTCTTGAAGGGAAACAGTGTTGTGACCTACGGTGACAAAGATGGTTTACCCACTGTCAAGCCTGGCGCTTGTGAGCCAATGTGGACTAGCTTCACGCACTATTGGAAAGCAACTTTAGGTAAGTAACCTCCAAACAAGGTCCACCATGGCTCACGAAATACCAGATTACATCTTCATCTTGGATGCTCCTGGAAGCACAACACATGTGACGGGTTACCTTCAGCCTCATCGCAAAGAGGATGTTATACAGGGCTTGCCTCAAATTGGAATATGTGGTAGTGATCACTTTTCGCTTTGCACTAAACTTGTGATGTTACCTGCCACATTACAATAATGTTGGGATATTTGTAGTCTAGTAGGATACCAAGAAAGAATCTCATACTCCAAGAAGAATACCACTCAAACAGTCCATTATGCTGCCCGGTCGGAGCCTGCAAGTAACGCCCTGAAAAGCTTACTCGCAGAATCTTCGTTCCGTAGCTGAATCATGTAAACGATCCCAGTCCGCGCGCCCCCAGTATCACTCAGCTCTACTGCCACACCAGTTTTGCCCACCCTTTCAACTCCACCTGTCAAGACGATCGTCGAGATGAGAACCGACTTTTCTTTGTTACTGGCCGTCACAACAAGTTGCTTCACATTTGTGGGTTCTTGGCTATAGAGTGTCAAGTTCGCCGATCCCAACGACTTCCATTGCGCATGATGTTGTTTATGGAACACCTTGCACTTAGTTTCTGCCGTGACCACAGATCGTACGGGTCCAAGAGATTTACGTTCTTCAACTGGAGATGACGGTGGGCTTGGATCCAGGATGGATGGTTCTGCGGTCGAGTTCGTTCTCGATCCCATCTGCATCGACGGAAGGAGTGGTTTCGACATTGGCGAGTTCAGTGAACCCATCGAGTCGTTGCGTTGGCTGTACGGGCGTTGCGGTATAGGTAACCCATTCGGCAACGAGGGTAATGGAGGCAATGAGGCTTCGGGATGCTGATATTGTGCATGAAGTGATCTCGATGATTGTGATTTCTGAAGTCTGTGGAAGGACTGTCCATCCGAATGAGGAGGCACTGGAGGGTTGGGTGGATGTGGGGTAAATGGTTGTTCATTGGAAGTGCGTGAACTCATTCGTGGACGAGAGGTAAGAGGCATGCTCGGATAGTTTGATTTATGAGGAAGTGAAGGCTGATGTTGCAGAGGTTGATGACGAAGCGAGTGCATAGAAGCGTGTTGTCTTAAAGTCGGGTTCTGTGGTGCTGGATTCTGAGGTGAATACAATCTGCCTTGTCCTCCGGGTGGTTCTGAGGTAGGTTTCACAAAAGGTGCCGACTGTGATTGAATACTCGTGCTCCGTAGAATAGGAACAATTTGTCTGGGTGCGAATGAAGAAGGGGGGCCATCGATGGTGTGCCCTGACGAGGATGTCCGTGATGGGTATATTGTACCCGGATTCTGTAATGTAGGTGCCCGTTGTTGTGGTGATGCAGGGGTACTTTGGGGGCCGCCAGCTGCATCATGTCGAGAGTCATGGGCTGCCTCGGGCTGGATGGGAACCATATCTTGCTGTTTAGGATATGTCTGCGGGAGGGACGCCACTGGCAAACTATTATCCTCTGTAGGCGGCGAAGCCGCCAGCGCCCTGTTTATCATCAAAGTGACATCGGTTCGCTCAGGTTGGACATTACTAGGTTGGGATTGTAGTTGTAACTGTGGCTTGAGGGTTCGCTCAGGTCTTTCCCGCGAAGGACTATCAACAGTCTTTGGGTGCGTAGTCGGAGGACTTTTGATGGGAGGTAGGGGTGGTACAGGCTCTTGAGCCGCCCTCGAAACTGGATTGATATTGGGTAAGAAAGATTCTGCGAAATATACCATGACTCTTACTGGTTCTCGCAAACGATATACACTCCCGAAATTCATCGATAATTCGATCTCTTTCAATTCGGGAATCGGCTTCCAAAAAAAGTGATTCTCTTCTCATGATATTAACTTGCACGACGTTCTCTATCGATGCGATCAGGAACGTGTCCACAGAAGATAAGGCTAACTAACCTTGTCCAGCTACTTCGCTTACGTTAAGGACTTTTCCAGAGAGCGGAGGATAGCTCAAATGCATATCCTTTCCATCTTCACCTCTAGCAATCCGTTCTTCTCGCGTCATTTCTTCACATACAAGAAAGAGATCCGACAAAATATAAGCGTGACCGCGAGGATGTACGACTTCCACTCCTGTGGCCTTTGGGGTAAATCGTACAAGTACTTTTGCTGAAAGTTTTAACTCGCGGGTATAAGGAAGGTGTGGAGGAACTATTTGAAGTCGAATTTGCTGTAGACGTAGCTAAGTCAGCGACGTGTGCAATACTGGGTTACGAACCTTGGGTTGCATCGTAAATAAGTCGAGCGTGTTTTCAGTAGCCAAGCGTTGCTCGAGATCTAAAACGGACGGTATCGTGGCTTGAGACGACTCCCGACTATCAGAAGTCAGTGCTGTCTCTTGTGAAAGTCGTTCACTAGGGGCCATGTATGAGTGGATTGATTTACGGTGACATAGGAAACCTTACTCTCTGGAGGAGAAACTACCCCGCATAGATGTTGCAGCACTTGCAGGATCCGCACCAAAGCGACCAGAAAGCAGGGTGACACTTTCCGCCGGGATGTTCGCAAATTCTTCCACGGGCATAGCAGTGATTGGAGTCATCTCCGTGTTTATGCGAGGAAGTTGTGCATGATGTGACCTGGGGGTGCAGACGACGGTGTTGGCCCTTGCATCAAGAGTAGCCAGAAGACCATCCAGCTTCCCCAGGGCACCTGTCAGCAGTCGATGATCGCTTCTTCCGGGCGTCGTACCCTTGAGCAACTTGCTATACAGTTTCCTGTAATACTGTAGACGTCCCTTTGGTAGTAAAAATAAGGTGTCAAGCGTCCAGCAGGAAGGGTCCAACGAATGCGTGGGCTGCGACGAAGTGGAAGGAGGAGGATAGGATGCCGAGAAGGTTTGCAGGACGGTTAAAACCTTCGGATTCGCCTTGACGGGCTCCCAATCATCGAAGCCAATACAATATTTGTTGGTATATGTCGCGTACGGTTGTTCTAATTCATCAATCTTGCGCATGATGAGGGCAAGGTATGCGAAGGGAAGTAAAAACTCACCCAGCGCATCAGTAGATCACCAAGGGCTTTGGGAGAAGACGGATTTTCGCCGAGCTCCTTGAGTTTCTAGGGAGAGTTAGAGATGATAATGTCTGGTTGGCTGTGAATCGATATCTCACCGTCAAGAGAGTGCGATTCGTTTTGTACACCCCTTCCACGCTGCGAAACATGCCATCGAGTTCCGGCGGCGGGAGGTTCGACCGTGACCAGGCGGCAGCTACTTTCTATGGCACGCAATCATGAGGGAGGATATGGAGTGATAAGATGAAACGCACTCTGATGATGCCAGTAAGAAGTTCGACGTAAGCCTTCTCGCTCTCCATAAGATCGGCTAAAAGACCGTATTTCCTTGTTTTCTCTGCCGCGGAGGACGAAGAAGAAGGCGATACTGGAGACAGGGGAATGTCGAGGCCTAACATAGGTGTTAGAGGTGACAATGGTGAAAGGGGACGCATTTGCATGTGGATACCTAGCGATGGCGTGTCGTCGTGTTTCGGTGGTAGCGGTGGCGGCGATGACGACACAATCGTTGCTTGGGCAGGTTCGTTCGCAAAACCTTTGTAGGTGCTCATCCTGAAGATGTGAATGGGAGTTTTTCTCAAACGTGCATTTCCGTGGCAGTAGAAATATTGCACTGATCGATATTATTGGCACCATGGATCTGTAACGTTTTCACTTTTACTCGTACGTTTCTTGTCTCTTTTCCGTCTCTTTCCTCGCTTCCGTTCCGATTCCCTCCAGCCTCTGTCGTCGTTGCTTAAGTAAGTAGTATAGACTCTGCCTCACCTTGTACACGCATAGTACAGTTGGTATGTACGTCTCGTCGCTTGTATCGTAGCTCCTCACGTTCAGAATACTCATTCACTTGCAATCTTTGCGCGCGAGTCTTCGTTGAGCCTTGTGTTTCGGGTCGCACGGTAACATTATTCTGAATGTACCCTTCTTCCCCGAGTCCACTCGCTCCCGGAAGTTCCCTCTCGAGTGTTCTTCTAGTCTCGCCCCCGGTGTACCCTCTCCGTTTTCAAGTCTTGCCCCTTAGGCCTCGCTCTTCACGTCAAATTTTCGGTGTCCCTCAAACCCTCTCTCCCTTGTCTTCAGGTTTTACCTGCCCCTTAGTGACGTCGTAAGCTCGTCAGTTTTATCCTCCCACTTTCCGTGTGCCGTCGCTCTCTCCGTGCAGACACCGTCTGTATTACATGGACGTGAAAGAACACCCGGATCCAGGGTTAAGGAATTGCTGTTGATTGAGTCAACAATCTGTTTGCTATGTGAACGCACAGAGACCACAACTCTGTCACCACTGTGTTAGTCAACTGCTTGTGGTTGCATAGGTCATACACATCTTGCTAGTCTGTGAAATGTGTAGTGGTTGGGATGGAAATCCCCTCGATAGTACCAAGTACGAGCGCCGAACAATGTTACTGTTCATCACGAATCGGTTACTCTTCGTGAATAAATAAGAGTATCAGCCTTGTTGAGCTCAATCAACGCCTGTAGTAAAGGCATACCCGGTTCTATATTGACTCTACCACCGAC
>JBBPME010000302.1:0-12703 GCA_038090155.1 Rossbeevera pachydermis
GTACTGCTGGGGAGCGACACACAGGACCTGTGGAGACAATCAATGAGCACGATAATAGACATGATGCAATGCAAAGGCTTGACCTCGCCGATACTCAAGTTCGTGCACCCCGGGTTGATTTGTGGGTTGTTCCAGAACAATGAAGACAATGGGATGCCGTAGTTGCTCGCAATTTCATGGCAAACATCCCCGGGTTGCACAGTGTAGGTGGGCGAGCAAAAACCGTTATTGGTATAAATGCAAAGGGTCTGTGTAGCATTCACGCCAATGGATCAGTATCGCTGGATAATATAGGCGTAATGTCACTTCACCTCGCCAGGTTGGAGATTGGTACAATCCGGGTTGATTGCAGGATTCAGGAGTCGAAGCTCCTCGCTATTAAACACGGAATTTAACGAAATGCCGGCATTAGCAGTAGCGATAATCGCGTGCAAGCTTACACGGAGATGCCGAATTGTTGAGCGATATTGAAGCAGATATCGCCTGGGCGAACATTGTACTGTGCAATGCAGGTGTACCGAAGAGGGGCTAATTGGGTCATAAAAGACTGAGAATCAAGGTTGGATGATAACGTATGGACATCCACGAACCATTGAGCAGGACAGAGCCGGCAATGGCAGCTTTGATAGCAGTGGGAAGAATGAACATGTTAAGTAGTTGAAGCGTAGAAGATTCAGAGGTGAATGGTGACTCTCCTGCAAATTGTGAGGGTTTAAATAGGTCTTCAAGTCCGGAGATCAATCTTTTTACCAACGGCAAAACGATGAAGACCGGCTTGAATTAGAAAGTTTTACCAAAGTGCACTGGTAGAGAGCCTTTTGAGAACGTCGACAGTATAAGACAATACTTAGTATCCGGTTCGGACCCATCCAGCGATTCCCGATCAATTTACGCCCTCAGGCATAGTAGCCAACTCCTTCATAAAGCATGGCTTCCTTCCTGCTAGAGCGTTTAGAACGTTGGCAGCATTAAGTCAGACAATAATACAGCCTACTCTGAATCGGTTCGGACGCATTGAATTTTCAGAGGTGTACATATACATCACGGATGGGTGTGGTACAAAGCAATCTAAATGTAACCCGGCGGCCTGCATTATGTATTAGGTTGTGTTCCATAATTTGGGGTTGTAAGGTTCAAAATCCTTGATTCGTGGTGATTCGTGGCACGGCGACTTAATAAATGCTTAGATTGAGTGCTCAGGATACAATACAATATACCATCAGCAAGCAATTAGATCATTGCATATTCAAGCCTTGCAAGCGCTACTGCCGTTCCAATTGACATGCATCATGATGCATCATGTTGTTTGCATGTGGAGCTCGCTACGCCTTCTCGTCAGAGTTGTAGATTCGAACACCACTGCTCATCTAAGCAACCATCATCAGGTGACATCACGCGTTCCAACTTGGTTCCATTTTCGAAGCAGTTAGTTTAAAGTTACTACGCGGGAATAGCCGAATATGGAAAATATTACATTAACAGGAACCCCTGTTGAAACTTTGGGGGGCCACCACCTTTTGTTCATTTTCGAGCGCACATGCGCCGGGATGGTTTCTCATTTAGTAAACGAGAAGTCAGGTGCAATGACAGGGAATTTAGCAGTAAAGCGAAGCAGTGGGGCGAAATTATCATGATTATCTTTATGTAAACTGACCCAACACCGAATGACCGCGGTCACATACCTTAGGCTGAAAGCTGATCAAGGCTTTGGAACCTTCCCTGTCTTCCCTCTGCAGGCAGAGGAAGCCCCGGAAGTCCCAGAGGCTTGGTCAGCGGTCTCCAGCGGTGACTGGGAAGGTGTTAACGCGGCAGTCATGTTATGCTGTGGTCACTAGTAGCCGCATCCATTGAACTCTAATATCTTCTACATATCGACGGGCAACGATCACCGGGGAGATCGTTCCGACACAGTAAGCAACTACCCAATTACAATTCCATAATTTGAATTTCAGTCGCCGCCGTCCTGCTTGCTGCTTGCCACCCTGTCTATGACTTCCCTAACAAGCCCAGCAAGCTCCTCTTCTTTTCCCTCTATACTCTCTACGCGGCGCTCACGAGACAAAAGATCACCGAACACTGTGTTCGGATCGAACGGTGCATGAGCTCTTTGGACAGCCTCGGCAAACTTTGCGGGGTGTGCGGTGGATAGGACGATCTGGATGGTCCTAGGGGAGCTTTGCATGAATAGTGAGTTCAATGCTGTCCCATATGAAAAAAAAAAAAATCATGACACGTACTTTGCGCTCGCAAACACTTCAGCGGCGTGTAGCCCCACGGCGGTATGCGGGTCCGCGAGGTATGACCTAGTCTCATTGTATTTTCGGATGGTAGCAATCGTCTGTTTCCAAAAATTTAACATACAAACAACCATAAGTGTATTAAAACCCACCTGCTCGTCGTTAGTTTTGTGCGCAACAAAGTCTCTTCTTGCACCCTCAAGTACTGATGACAAATCGACGGACCCTTTACTCTTGACCAGACTCATCCAATCGCGGACCTGGTCACACGCAGCTGCACGTTTTGATGCATCATCTGCTGTCGCAGCGCGGTCATACGCAAGATACCAAAGAAGCCGCTCAAAGTTGCTTGACACTGCGATATCCATGGCGGGACTAACGGTCGCGTAGACGCCACCAGCCACCGGGGCAACAGTAGGATCGATTTTCTCGTATGATCCACCCCTCCAAAACCTTGCGAGAATGTCATTCGAGTTTGTTGCAACTCCTAGTTTCCCGATAGGTAGGCCCATACGTTTCGCGTAGTACCCTGCGAGGACATCACCAAAGTTGCCGGTGGGAACAACAAACTGGACTTCGGAGTTGTCGACGTCGATATTAGTGTTTTTCGTGAGTTGGAGGTAAGCAGAGAAGTAGTAGATGATCTGAACAAGAATGCGCGCCCAGTTGATGGAATTGACCGCTCCCAGATGGTGCTTTTCGTTGAACTCTCTATCAGATAGGAGGGATTTAAGGACGTCCTTGTGGGATGGATAAAATGCGACTGAATATAGAGGAAAGTGAACAGTGGGCCTACCTGGCAGTTGTCAAAGGTCCCACTAACAGACAAGTTGTGGACGTTGTTATCAAGAACCGTGGTCATCTGAGCTTCCTGAATAGGTGAAACTCGCCCATGAGGGAAGAGAATGAAAATGGATATGTTGGCCTTGTTGCGCAACCCGTATATGGCAGCACTTCCAGTGTCACCACTAGTAGCCCCGACGACAGTGAGCTTCTCTAGTGGTTCTCCTGGAGCCTTCTTCGAATTGCGCCTCTCGAGAAAGTATTCGAAGAGGTTTCCTACGAGTTGGAGTGCAAGATCCTTGAATGCATATGTAGGCCCGTGAAAGAGTTCGAGAACATGTATTTTCGGATCAAGTTGAACAAGTGGTGTAATAGATGGATCGCGAAACCCGGATGGGCCAACAGCGTAGGTCCTGTTGATCAGCGCAGTAAGATCGGGCGGGGGAAGCTCCTCGGAGGAGATAAACAGCGAGAGGATGTTGAAGGCAAGCTGTTGGTAAGTTAGACCCGCCCATTCAATCCGCCAGTTTTCCGGAAGGGCTGGGATATCTTTGGGGATGTAAAGCCCACCATCAGGAGCAAGGCCAGCCAAGACAACCTGCAGCGCAAGACAGCGAGATCAGTTTCACAGATGGTGAGAGATAGGAAAATACTTGCATCCTCGAAGGATTGCTCACCAGGACACCCGCGAGTCGAAAAATACTTCATGGCTATGGAAAAATCGATAGATCAAGATCAGACATGCTGTCGATTTCCTTTTCAGGTATATCTACGGAACTTGCCGTTGTTGCATCTTCCCTGTGGAATCCTGTATCTAATTCCACAACCAAATGGCTACACCACCTTCGCCACGAGCAATCCGCAGTCTCTATGGCTCTAGTCTTCGCGCAGCACGGTCATTCAGTTCATACAACTTCCGTAATTACTTTCTGCGGAGGACAAAGGATACATTCCGCAGCATGCAGGTAAGCCATTATGTACTGCCTTCTCAAACGGGGTGCTAGATGTACTCGCAGGCGGAAGAGAATCCTGTAAAAATTTCCTTTGCATACAGTGAGGCTATTAAGGAGCTAGAAGTACTCCGCCGGAGTGCTATTGTCAATCGGCTCTATGGTGGACCGCGCCTCGCAGTCGAGCAGATGTCAATCCCACGATGAAAATGTGCGGGAGGGCAAAGCCAAAATCCCACTCTCTCATAGACGACGAATTGCTTGCGCTCGACTTCTCCCCGGTTGTTTCTTGGAATCTCGTCCAAGTCCTAAGCTAATGGACAGACTTAAACTAATTACGTTGATTTTCTTCATTATGGCAAAATATCATTTTACTTTCGTGATTGAACCCCATGAAAGGTCCCATTGTGAGCACACTATTTTTTTTGAAAGGCTTACCTATGCCAGTGTCCGCTATGACGCCGGCGTACTCATATTCTTTGTCCTCCTTCACACACCTGTCACTTCTGCTTTTCTGTTTCTGCTTTTCTGTTCCAGCTCTCTACACTACCAACTTGGATAACAAGCGGCTGTCGTGACGCAGTCTCCTCGCTACGCCCCTTACCTAGGTCAGTTGCAGTATGTAACTAATTCAGCCGACGAAATTTTGCAAGTGGGCCATCGACCTGACAATATAACAACGTCGTCTTTTGCTTAGTCAGATCATTTTTTTTCTTTATAATGTCGACATCAGACTCGTCCTCTGCGAAGTCGAGAGCCAAGTTTCATGCTGCTGTCTCGTACAAACCTATATCATGATTTATCTTTATCCGCTCGACCTGTCACCTAAACTTATCTCCCAATGGTGCTGGCATTGTTGGTCTCATCTCGAAATCACAATTGGAAACATATATCTTCTATGTCCACTGATCTATGTAATCCAGATGACTGTGTCGAGAAGACCAGTATACTGAGGAACCACTTCAGGCAGATACGGAATCCTAATTAGCTTGGACCCCTCGACGATTTGAATTTCTTGGGGATATGTGGAGTCTCAGTATATGATTCAAGTTTACAGGTACGCACCGAAGCGATTGGTCATATGCTAGTCGGAGACTCTGAGAGTTTAAAGGCGAGTCTTACCGCGATTTCTACATCTCGCTGGTCTAAGCAAGGCCACGAAGGGGTGCGAGGGGATGGACATCGTGGGCGGGGCAATGATGAGAGACGAGGGCGCACATTGCGGACAGACGAACAAAGACACCAGTACATATGAAAAAGGGGCAATGGAAACTATGACACAAGATATTCGGAAACGCTTTGATTGGGTTAACAGGTTATTTGCAGACGGGGGGAAAGCAGAGTCGAAATCACGGAAGATGTGAGTCATGCTGTCTTTTGATTCATTCTAGTATCTTGCCATTCGAGTCACTGGAAAAACCCAGGTAACGAAAACACCACAGGATCCTGAAGGTCTCGTTATCCCGGCAACTTGTGAATTGCAAGTGTGAATTGCCCGTCGTAGCGAAGGCTGCGCCTGTCGGCATCGGCAAAACACGGTTCTTTCCAATAATGAGTCGGTAGCCACGACCGTTAGACGGTTGCACGTGTCACTTTTCAAGTAATCGCATCTGGCACTAAACTACTTTGAGTTCAGATATTCGCCGCGGAGGTATCAATCCGGGCTGTTTTCGCCAACAGTGAGCGGAACTTCAAAAATTCAAAAGTCTGACTGAGAGCTCAAGGCATCTTACTCTGGATCCACTTCGGACCAAACAGATCAGGTTACCCTGTTACTATGTTCAAATCAATTTGCTTGATTAGCATATGCTATGTAATCCCCATGACTAGCAGTGACCGGTTTTTTTCATGGGGATGCGGTACCGCGCGGTCGCACTCAAATAAATGACCGGATCCGGATTCACACGACCATGGCATAGATAATAGATATGTAAGATCGATCTGATTTCTCTTGCGTTACAGACCCCCACTAGATCATAATGTCAACTTCACTGCCTTCCCCTGAATCAGATAGACCGAAGTTCCGAGTTGCTATATGGTGAGTAGTTACAGCTGCATCCGAAATCACTCAAACCTGGTCTACAGCGGCGCTGGTATCGCAGGTCTTATCCTCGCGATCACGATTGGAAAATATGACCCTTCTATACCTATCGACCTGTACGAAGCACGCGATGCTATCGACACCGTCGGTGCAGGAATCACTGTATGGAGGCAGACGCACGAAGTTATGACCGAGCTCGGGCTGTTCGACGACTTTAAACATATTCTTACGCATGATCCTGAAAGCGCCACCGGTGAGTAGTTTTCCGACTATGCTTGTCGCAAATTGCCAACACAACTCAAATTCAGGGCCCACTGTTAGGCGGGCCGACATACCTGAGGGAGGGTATGTCTGGTACCAGAGAATCCATCACAGTAAGTTCTGACGCATCTTGATACTCGGAGACCTGTTTTCATGGAGGGGCGAAGACAGCACTTCCGCCCTGCATCGTCAGGACATGGTGGTTATACTGGAAAAACACATCCCGCCCTCATGCACCGTACATTTCAGGAAGCGGCTTGTCAGTTACGTGGAACCCGAAGACCAATATACAATGTCTACATCACCAACTGTGCTCCATTTCTCAGACGGAACGACCTCGACCACTGATGTGCTAATTGGAGCAGATGGAGTTCGTTCAGCAACTCGTAAGACGATGTTCAAAGAAGCTTCCAAGGAAGATGTCGACGGCGAGAAGAATCTTGAACGATACATCGATGCTACTTTTACAGGAATGTCAGTGTATCGCTGCACCATTCCTGCAGATACACTGAGGCAGGAAGACCCAAATAACATCTCTCTGACCGAGATGTTAGGGGTGAGTGTCCAATTGACCCATGCGGACATCCGCAGCTTACTTCTCTGGAATCATATAGTTTGTCGGAAAGGGAGCGGTACGTGCATATGTTTCTTCCTTATATTCGTTCTTACTCTTTTCGCTGCCTGTAGTACCTCGTCACATATCCAATCGCCAAAGGAACTGTCATCAATGTGGTGGGTATTATTGGCAACCCAAGCCTGACGGGTACGCACCACGAAGGTTATTGGGTAACGGACTCGACTCGAGATGAAATGGCCAAATGCTTTGACAACTTTGAACCTGGCGTGAGGACAGTAGTGGGAGTGAGATCCTGTTAGATTGAGTCACGTTTTTAACAATATTGATCACTACATACACAGCTCTGCGGAAAGCCATCAAAGTGGGCCCTCCATACCGTGAAACCACTCCCATTCTGCGTGCGGAAAAAGGTTGCACTCGTCGGAGATGCGGTACGTTTTCTTGGATATGCACGTTCTATCGAATGAATATGGTTCCTAGTGTCATGCCATGACACCTCATTTCGGTGCCGGAGGGGTTCAAGCAATCGAGGTTCGACCTCGCTGTAGGCTGCTAACTGTCACTGACATACATCTAGGATGGCTTTGTACTTGGCCGACTCATCGCGCATCCTCTCAATACACTCTCTCGCATCCGAGATACGCTTCGCATTTACGAAGAGACGCGTCTCCCGTTTGCGCAAGAAGTAGCTCGCATTTCGTTGTCGACCGGATGGATGCAATCGCTCATGGAACCAGGGTACTACGATGGAACGCGTGAAGACGAGGATCTGGATGATATGGGGATCGGTGCATACGAGAGGGAGGGAATGGAGGTTATGAAACAGGAAATACTCAAGCGATGGGATTGGATTGAAGGATCGCGTGGGGCTCTTGGGACGTGGGAGGAGGCCGAGTCGAAATTGCGAGCGTTAGTGGTGAAGGCATTGAATTGAACGCATGGTGTGTGTTTGCGATCGCCAGTGGTTAGTCATGCTTGCCGTGTATATGGGACCGGAAGTAGTAAGAGGAAATTCGAATAGCAGCATGCGGCAGGATTACCTCACCGTTATGGCCCTGTTTCACCAGAGTATTCGTCAGATTTGAAATATCGAGGAACACGAACCAGAAGACAAGTGTGACCATGAGGGAGAGGGAATGGAAACCGCAGGGTCGGGATAGGAGAGTTGCAGGAAGGATTTGATCGGATGGAGGGGCTGGAACTTAGAAGACATGGGCGGCAAACGTTGATTCGTCGGTTAGGAGGCGTCGAATGCCTCCTATCCGACATTCGTCCGTTTGCGGTGATAAACGTACTGCGACCACGTTCGAGCATACGGTGCCTGGCCAAGAATATGATATCGAAGCTGAACTATCTCGTGGGCACTATACCGACGCTACCACACCTGGTAATCCCCATTTAATTCGTTCATTCATTCACGTAGGGTGAGTGAGACCCGACCCGAGAGCATGATCAATCGCCTTGCGTAGCGGGCCGTCTTCCGGTCGCTGAGTGCGGAGTCTGGATTCTTCCATGGTGCTTGGATTCTTCACGTCCCTGTCCCATACTTCCCCACTCGTGTGATCACCGTCTGCTCCAAAGCTGACGCACGTTCCTACAGAAGACGTTCCCAGTGTGGGCGGCCGAAGCCCCACTTCCCTTCCCTTACTATGCCATAAATTTAACGGCCCTGATCGGCCGAGCGTTCGTAGTGCGCATGTGTAGCATGTGCTAGTGTGCGTACTCTATATACCCTATCTGAGCACACGGTGATTTCGCCACGTCGAATACCACGAAACCTATTTCAAATGTGCCAACGTTGCGAAGACACAGCCAGTGAAGAAGAGACTCATTCGAGGGTCCAGACTCGTCACACGACCCGGAACTTGTCCATGTGCCGTAACATTGTTTTCCAATAAACTGGGACTCCTTGAACGAACGTTCGAGCTGGGCGTGTGATCGCCATCATGACAAGAGGAGAAAAAAAAAGAGTGGACAAATCCGGACTCGAACCGGAGACCCCCCGCACTCAGCACCATGCTAAGCGGATGTGATAACCAGCTACACCATATGCCCAACGTGGATCAACTCCTTGCTGACGCTGTTGGCGTCGGTGTCGATGCTCGTGATGATGATGATGATCACTTTTAAGATTCACTGAAGATTCAGATCATGTCGACGATCAACCTCAAAATCGAGTTGAGCGGCGGTCTCGAGTTGCTCTTTGGCAATAAACGCAGTCACACGCTCTCTCTCCCCGCAGTTGTCCCATCCGCGGGGGAGGTGAACGGGAACGCAAGTTCTCCATCCGACGAGCCACCGAAATCGAGATCGAAATCGGCAGACGTGACATACCTCATACACCACCTCCGCACGAATCTCCTTACCGAACGCCCCGAGCTCTTCGTGGATGGCGATACCGTGTGCGTTTGACCCTTGTGTCTGGGTTTGGTGACTTTCATCCTGCCAACCATAACACACAACACAGTCGTCCAGGTATCCTCGTCCTCATCAACGACACCGATTGGGAACTCGAAGGCGAAGGCGCGTATGTGCTCAAGAACGACGACGAAATTGTGTTCATCTCGACGTTGCACGGCGGGTAGGCGACGATGAGAGGGGAGCGGGAATCGGACGACGGTGATAGGCATAGAGGCCGGCAGAAGGGGAGTCGCCCATGCTAGACCGTGCGTGATGCATGATTGCATGGTTGATGACCGGAGATCCCGTCGAACACATCATTGTTCTCATCTGATCCGTGTCGTGTCGTCGGGGCATTGTGTAGATTATTTACCACACAAGTATAGTCTACGTCTCCCCACCTTCCCTGGCCTGCCTCACGTACCCCTGCATCAATTCTACCACTCTTTTCAAGTTCTGCCCATACTTGGCCGAGATCGGCACCACGTCCATCCTTTGCGGCCCCATCTCCTTCTCCACGTATGTCTCCAACCTTCTCAACTTTTCCCTCGCCTCCCTCACCGCGTCCCCGTCGCCCCCACCAAGTAAATCCGCCTTGTTCGCAACCACCAACCGCGCACGCTCACTCATCCCAGGCTGATACCTCTCCAACTCCTCCCTCAACACCCTAAGCTCGTCCCACGGTTCAGGACCAGAGAGATCGACCACGTAAACAAGCGCATGCGACCGCTCTATCGACCTCAAGAACGTGTGTCCAAGCCCAACATCCTCGGACGCACCCGAAATCAGACCAGGGTTGTCCGCGATCGTGAAGCGGAAAGTCTCGAGGATCGCGAATTGGTCAAGGGTGGATAGGTCCGGGTCGACAGAGGACGATGGATCTCGAGTCTCCTCCAGTTTATCTTCGTCCTCGATTACTCGCCGCAACCGCCGCGCTTCCTCGACAGCCGTCTCCTCAAATACATGCACGTCGCGAAGCTCGCCCTCAAACGTCCCATCGTCGGCTACACGCATGACGCCCACAACCGGATTCAGCGTCGTAAATGCATAGCCTGCCACCTCCGTCCTCACCCGCCCACCTGAGAGTGCACGCAACAACGTACTCTTGCCCGCATTCGGCATCCCGACTAGCCCCACGTCCGCAATGATCTTGAGCTCCAGCTCCAGCGTCACGCGTTCCCCCTCGTGGCCCTTGGTAGCGAACTTGGGCGACCGGTTCGTGGGAGACAAAAAGTGCGGATTTCCAAGACCGCCGCTGCCCCCTCGCGCGACGAGGTGACCGAAATACTCAGTCTTGCCGAGCGCGAGCGGTGCGTTGACATCTTCTTCCTTCTCGACCGCACCCTCGAGCTCACTCAGATCGAGATGAACAGGCCGATTCGCCCGCCGGTGCACCATCGCCCACCGTCGCTCGCGTTCCTCCCTCCACATCGCCGCCTCTGCCTGCTTAAACGCATCCCTCCCCAAATTGTCGTCCTGGGATCGTGGATAATGCACCCAGCGGCTATTGAGCATCTTCATGCGACGCTCCTGTACGCCAAGGTTTGCGAGTGCCTCCTCGGCCTCCCACTCGTCCCGCGCGCGCCGCGGGTCGTCGATCGGTAATTCGCGTACGACCGTCCCCAATGGGACCTTGATTATCGTGGGTGGTGCGTTCCGCCCGTTTTGCCAGCTCCCGCGACCATGTGCGCCCTGGTGACCGCGGACGCGTCGGAGTACGGAAGAGAGTGTGGTGAGCTCTGGAGTGGGCATCAGATAGACGTCGCCGCCGCGTCCGCCAGTGCCGCCCGAGGGTGGGCCCATGGATATGAATTTTTCGCGGTGAAAGGCGACGCAGCCGTTGCCGCCTCTGCCTTGGCGCGATGGACGGGGTGAGGGATGGGCGGAGAGAGGGGAGAAAGTGCGTACCGCCTCGGACGTGAATGAGAACGTGGTCGAGAAAGGTGTCACCCTGTTGTTGCGGTGAGGATAAGCGTGAGAGAGAGAACGTCACTGACCGTCTGTCGTCGTTTACGCTCTGAGTTTTTTTGTGTTCTCGCACTGTCCGAGGTGCATCGCCGATGCAAACGCAGCACTGATTGCAAAGGACGTGGAGACAACATAAGATGTAGGGTAGAAGGAAGAAGAAAAAGACTAGGGATAAACAGAAACAAACATCTGAGACGGTACTCGTACACGGGTGTAGTACTACAATATACATACAACACCGGTCCTCTCTTCTTTTTTTCGACTATTCAAAAATAACGGTATCGTACAGAGGTATGAATGACTCTTATCTACCTGAGTCCAAACCAAGCAGTCTACTCGGCGTGAGGGCCAAGCCAGCGCCGAACGACTGCTGGGCGTCCACCTCGAGGGGGCGGACAGAGACGGGTTTGGGAACGATGTGGGGGGATGTGGCGCTGATGCGCAGCAAGAGGGATGCGGCGCTCTCGTCCTCAGGGGAATAAACCGGTGACACGACAGGGGAGGCTTTCGGGTTGGTACGGGGTTTAAAGCCATAGAAGCGGGGCTGCATGTGGGGTGTAGCGGGTGGGAGTAGTGTTCTCGGAGAGGGGAGGCTGAGGATGGGCGGCATCTGGAAGCCGTTAGTGGCAGGTGCGCAGATGGCAGAGGCGGGTGGTGTGAGGAGCTGGCCGGAACGCGGGCCGAAAGCACCGTCGCAAGCGGGGGACTGAGATGGAGTGCGAAGGAGCGCGCGCTGGTCCTCGGCCGAGGTGGGCAACCAAGCAGAGATGGAAGGGAGACGCGAGGGCGCAAGGGATGAGTCCCTGGAAGCGCTGGCGGGCGCGTCTGGGACGGGAAGGACCTCCGACGGGTGGCTTGTGGGGGGGAGGGGAAGATCTGTAGATGCAAAGGAGATGGGCTGGGTGCAGTGCGGACAACCGGAGTGCTCTAGCTGCTTGGCCCTGTCTGTGAGGTGCTGTAGATACGTGACGGTGCGGACAAGGACCTCGAGCTTGAACTCCTTCTCGCCGGCAGCCTTTGGCTTTGTCTGTGGTCTGTGCGGATGGGGATCATCCGAGTCGGAGTCACCACTTGCGGGGTCAGAGGCCCTGCCGAGGTCGGGTGGAACGAGCTGTCGCAGGGTGGCGAGTGCGTCGTTGATTTTGGTGCGGCGGGCCTTTTCGATGAGAGAGTGGTTTATTTTGCGCTGTGCCTCGCGGGCTGCACGGGAGAGTGTGCCGGGCCTGCGACCACGACGCTTTGGGGGAGGATTGTGGGGCACGTCGTCGTGGTCGTCATCGTATGTGTCGTCGGGGACGGACGGGCTCTCAAGGGCGTCGTGATCTGGCTGTGGGTCGTCGTCGTCGTCTTGGCGGAGACGTTTTGCCCTGCGCGGTGGGTTGCAGGCAGCTGCGTAGAGATGCATGCAGTCGCTCGGTGCGATAGACAAGCTTTATGAGCTCGCGTGCCTCGTACGAACGTGGGAACTAGCCCGCTCATTGGCTCG
>JBBPME010000302.1:12713-26482 GCA_038090155.1 Rossbeevera pachydermis
GTGTGTCGGCGGTCACAAGAGCAGAATAATAAATAAATAAATAAATAAATAACTTTTTGTCATGTTCCGTCGACTGGCCTTGCGAGCACGGACGATGTCATCCAAGTCAGAGTACATAAAGACAGCCGCTGCACTCATCATCGGGTCCGTTCTCTTCCTTCTCCTCCTCTACCCTAACCCTTCTCCCAGCGACGAGATCCTCAACGGAAAGACTCTCGACCGCAACTCAAATTACTTTGCCCGCTTCTGCTTCGAGCACGGCATCGACCTGTGCGCATCTCTGCCCTCCCCCATTCTCCTCTCCTTGACACCACCATTAGCAAGCGCATCGAGGTCGTCGCCGACGACGACGACCAAATGTACGTCCTCCTCTCCTCTCACCCTCCTGCTCCTTCCCAGGCCCGCACAGCGTCGAAGCCAGCCGCAGGATGGTCAAGCACTACGACCTCGTCATCACCTCCGGCGGCATAGGTCCAACCCATGACGGTGTGTCCCCCCATCCACTTCCCGTGCCCGCTCACATCCCCAGACATCACCTACGCCTCTCTCGCCAAGGCCTTTGACCAGACTCTCGTTTACCACCCCGAGACCCTCAAGCGCATGGAAGACCACATCCGTCTCCGCCCCTCGTTTGCGAACCAGACAGAGGAACAGCACACCGCCCGCAAGCGCATGGCCCTCTTCCCTAACGCAGCCGAGGTCCTCTTCGTCGCACCAGACATATGGGTCGTTCGTCCCTTCCACATCGTCCGCCCTTGCCTTCTCTCATCCCCCAAAGCCCATCGTACGTCTCGAGAACAAACTCTGCGTCCTCCCCGGCATCCCGTCCCTCTTCCAAAAGCTTCTCGACCACCTCAAACACTTTCTTCCCCTCCCCCCACCAGACGCACGTCCGTCTCGACTCCAGGTATTCACAAGGCACGTCTCACTCTTTTGGATTTCATTTCCTTAGGGGTTCGCTTTTATGACATGATATCATCGTCGTCATCATCACCATCATGATCCAAACGTGCCCATCTCCGCATCACACGTCCATTTTTCTCGTGCCGTCAGTCTGCCGGAATCGTCGATCGCACCCTTCCTTGCCACGCTCCAAAATCGCGTGCTCTCGGAAGGCATCCGGATAGGCTCGTATCCCCTCCTCCAGCGTGGCGTTTATATCTCGCTTATCGGTGCAAATCGCGATCGCGTACGCGAACTCGCCGAGGAGGTCGAAAAAGAGATTCAGGGTAGGATAGTCTCCGAAGAGGAAGCGGAAGCCAAGAGGCTCGCTGGGAGCGCACCGGCGGAATAAATTTTGTTTCCTCTCCTTGATAGATAGAAACAATGAACAAGAAAATAACAAACAAGGAGAACTGGCCGCGTCTGGATTAGATGCAGGTAATGGATACACGCATTCACAAGAAAGTAGACATGACAGAAAAAAACCTAGGGAGACACTGTGGATAGAGCCAGATGTGAAAAAAGCATGAGTAGTAAGAAAGAGAAAGATGCGTTGGATGCCATGGCGTCCCTGTGCCCAAGCCCTAGTAAAGAAAAACTGAATCAATCCATTAGCTGGGTGTGACTGAAACAGCGCTTGCGAAAAACTTACTGTTGAGATCGTTTTCGTCGTCAATACCTTCATCCGAGTCGTCATCGCGTCCCGATCGCGAACGTTATCGCTCCTACCGTCCCCTTGTCGACATGGCTACCGCAACTTGACGGTAGTGGCACCACGCCCCGGATCGTATCCACGACCGCCAGCTGGACCGATCCTTCGTCGACCATCCGGTCCAACAGCGAACCCATCCACCGCAAACACTGTCCCTCGGCGCGCTCGTCGTATTCGATCTCTTCCGCGCACTCCAGCAGTACCTCGCGCTGGTCCCGGGTGAACGTACCAAGGGAAACAAGCTCGCCCCGTTCATCGTCATCTGCCAACTGGTCGTGCTCCCGGTCGTGGCCATGTCCGAAGCCGTGGCCAAACCCCCGGTCATGGCCGTGATTGTAACCGTACCCATGCCAGTGACCGTGACCGTTCCCGCCGATCCCGTTCCCGTTCCCGTTCCCGATCCCCTGCCCTGGCTCATGCTTATGCTCATGCTCGCGCTCCGTGCCCCCATGCCCGTCGGCAACGATTAAATCCGGATACACGTACTTGTACCCACCCTCCTCCTTCCGATCGAGACGAACGACCTGCCAGACCTCCTCGCCGTCGCTGAACGCTTTGTTGACCCAGTATAGCAAGACAGTGCGAAGATGGCTCGCGGCGATCGCGCCGGAGGGTTGGAGGAAGAAGAGTTCCTTGTCTGATTCGTCGTCGGGGTAGGCGGAGGAGAGGGTGTTGTATTCGAATGTTGGGCGGGGGGGCATGGTGGTGGTGGTGGCTGGGCCAGCGTTGGTACTGGAGAGCGAGCGAGGTGATAAGATCGAGTCTGGGGGTTTGTTGATACTGATACTGATGATGATAATTCCCTTCATCGCCCCACGTTGCCGTGTGTCCCGTCCGATTTTTATCCGGGATGATAGTTCCTTCGCGGCGTTTCATTTCAATTGGTAAGCTCCGCCGGGAAGACGACCGCCGGGCGATGGCATGAGGATGAGCATTGGCAGGCACAGCCAAACCGAACGAACGCGGTCTATTCAATGTACGAGAACTATGCAGGCTCGACAACGCATGTTGTTCTACCCAATCAGCCCTGTGGCAGCCTCGCCGCCTTCGCACAGGTAAATGAACGTATTGCGGCGTCGCGCATCCGGGTGGATGAGGGTGATCCCTGCCGGAACCATCGCAGGAGAGGCAACGTCTCCCCGGCCTGGACGATACCGAAGGTCCGGGGCGTCCAGAACGTAAGTCGTGTAGCGTGTGGGCCCTATATCATATCATTTAAACGCTTTCTGAATAGAAGTCCACGCCATGAATAATAATCTTGCCTTTCCAAGTTATTTACGGACGATGGGCTTCACATCGAAACCCCCTTTTTTTAAAGTTTCCTTCGTCCACTTTCGGATTTGTCTATTTCAGACCAGGCGCGGATCCAGTCGGCCATGGTCTAGACTCTCCTCTTGCTTGGCTCCGACCCTCGCTACTCATGGACGAAAACAGTTGCACAGGTGTCTGCTCCACCGGCGACCATTGGAACCTCCCTCGGGTCCCCTCAGGCATGCAACGACGCCTGCGGCGCATCATAAATAAAATACCCTTGTTTTTTTTATAGCTCGAATTAGCAAATCTCTTTCGCGCTCACATCTAAAATAGCAACTGAGCCCGAGGACCCAACGAACAACAAACGAGTAATAAAAGCGAGAAAAACAAGCGCGAGAGGTCCGCTTACATTCCGACCGGAACCCGCGCCTTCGTCCTGTTCTTTCAGCTAAGATTGAACATTGGCGGGATTCGGTAGCATCGAACCTGTCTGGCTCCTCCTCTATTATCCGTCTCTGATCATCCAGTTTCCGCGGACGAGAGCACAGGAACAAGGCGGGTTGACGGTCCGGTGTTCCCCCAACACGTGCACGCGCCCAGGAGACGATCGATATCGTCGGCACGCTGCCGCCACCTTTGTACCATTAAGTAAAGTTAACGAGGCAGAATGGAGCCTTCACCCTTTTTGTGCACGCGCGCGCGGGTTGGTCATCGTCTCATCGATGGGATTTCCACCGGGATGCCGTTATCTCTGGGGCGGGAGGGGTGGGCGTAAACTGCGCTATCACAGCCTGGGACATGGTGACTGTCATCGATAACGTTGGTGACGGAACAATCAGTGGTCCAAAAAAAGCACCGTATCATGCGCAGCGAGGACGCGGATCAACCAGGTGGGCTACTGTGCGGTCCCATGATAACCGGACGATGAAGGCTGGTTGGACGAAGGCGAGCGAGCGCTCGTTCAAGTTTCAACGTTCGTAAACAGGCGCTCCTAGAGGACGACAAAAAACACTGTGCTCATGACACCACGTGTGTCGATCGAATCGATGAAGCGTCAACAACTTACCATCACGCGGTTAACGGCAAACTTGGTCGAAGTTGTCAACGCGATAGGCGATAGCGATCACTTTGGCCATGGGCGGGGACGGACCACGATTATATCAACTCTCCCCCTCGAACCTGGTGTATCTGAGTCGCCGGATGACAGTCCTGTGACTCTCGCCGGTCTCCCGGTAGACTCTGGGCCCGCACGGTCGTGTTTCAGCAACTGTTCTCCACAACCAGCTTAGAGACAGACAAGATAAAACGTATCTGTGTGTACGACCTTGCCTGAAACCACACTGTTCCGAGTTTTCTTCCGTGTACTACGGCCAGGTGTGGAACGAGGCACTTGACATCGAGTGAGATACGAAGGAGGTACGTAATTACTTGCGAATGAAATACTCGATAGTATTTATCACTGATAGCGCTGACACTCAGGATGCTTACTCACCTAAAGTCAATCTTGTCCGACTCCACTTCCCCGCGTGCAAGGAAGAAAAAGGATTTCTATTTCGAGCGTCGACACTTCTGCCAAGGCCACTTGTTGGTGGATTATAAAAGATGCGACATCATCGCCAAGCGGGCCGCCTCGTGTTATCCGCGGACCTCACCTCCGCCATACCCGGATCTCTGCCTCATTTGAGCAACAGGAAGCGTTGTCGATATTTCATATATGACGCGGCATGACTGGACGCCATGCAGTCACTCGCAGTACAAATGGGCACTGAGCACTAGGTTTGCAACTTGAAGGTGTGTCAGGAGGGCCTGATTAGTGACTCTCCTTTTTTCGATTCGTGTCTATTTTTCCAGTTCAGGTTGTTCTTCTGTGCCTTGATGTACTGGCAGTTCCGTAGTATCTCCTGCTTAGTACGCATCAGAGGTCTTGCGCGGGCATATATTTGGAAGTGAAGGGGACGAGACGGATGGACTCAGCCTAGGAAGTCATTTCAGCAGGCAACAGGACTGAAACTGACCCATTTGGTATGTAATCAGAATTAATTTGCTACGTGTCGACCAGTCGTTAAGGCGCTTAATGCCAGCGAGTCAGCGCCTCGGGCCTTCTAAGATGGCGTGGTCGAGGGACATATTGTTAACATACGCTACATTGCACACATATACAACTACCTCTCCTATTTTAGTAACTCCTTCCCACACTCGCTCGTTACCTACATTTCCGTACCGTTCCGTCCGTTTCCTCAGTCGTTCATTCACTCGACTGAGGTATGCTTGTCAGTTACTCACACTGTACCTAGCTCTGACTCTTGTTAGGTACATAATACAGTCGTGTTGAACGAACCGAATGTACAAGTGTACATATATAGTATACAACTCAAGATTCACATGTACAATAATAGATACACATGTGGCACACACATATTTAGATCACATAGCATGTAGATAAGCTCTGGTCTTAGGATAGACAACAGAGACGTTTCCTTGCCCTCCAAACCCTCGCATAACCCAGCATACAAAGCTATCAACCGAGTAAGTACAAGCCTCTACTCTTATTCCTCTGTAGGGATGCTCGAGTAGCTCCCGCTGCCTTCGACAAGTCGTTCATTCACTCGACTGAGCTCTGACTCTCGTTACATATATGGTTGCCAGCCACTGGGTCGGGTCAACATTATCCTTCTATCTCTCAGGAACGAGTACAATACGATATAATGTCTGAATCATTATCTTCCTCCGAGTCGGGAGTCCGGTTTCGTGTTGCTATCTGGTGCGCAGCCGTTTTCTTGCCTGATTACCTTAGCCAGCCAATCAAGGACATTGACATTTCTAGTGGCGCTGGCATTGCTGGCATTGTCCTCGCTATCACGATTTGGAAATATGACCCCTCCATACCTATCGATCTATATGAAGCACAGGACTCTCTCGATACTGCCGGTGTAGGAATCGTTTTACGGAGGTACGAGGTCTTGACGGAACTCGGACTCCTTGACGAATTTAAACATGTTTTAAATACCGTGAACAAACTTGGTGAGGGACGTGATACTCGATCATACCGATTTCGGTTCTGATCATCATGTCATGTCAGGGCCCATTCTGAGACGATCGGATATTCGCGAGGGCGGGTATTTCTGGAACCAGAGAACCAACATTTGTATGTGTCTGTCTTTTGATTGTTGTTGAGCTGTTTTATGGAGAAGGAGAAGATCCTAGCTCTGCGATGCAACGTCAGCAAATGGTAGCTATCCTGGAGAAGCACCTCCCCACTTCGTGTACAGTGCATTTAGGAAAGCGACTTCTTGTTTATACCGATCCAGATCAACGGGATGGACTCATGGCGTCACCTATCAAACTCGAGTTTGCGGATGGAACTAACGCAACCGCGGACGTTCTTATCGGAGCTGATGGGGTTCGTTCAACAATGCGCAAGAGCATGTTCGAAGCAGCATCAATGGACCAGAGTGATGGAGATAAGACCGATTTCAAGCAATATATTGAAGCGATGTTCACTGGGATGTCAATATACCGGAGCATGTTTCCCGCGGAGACGTTGAGGCGAGAAAGCCCGGAGAATCTCTCTCTAAGGGAGATGACAGCAGTGAGTAGGCGGTCTTTGTGCATGCGCCAAAAGTCAGGTCTGATTTTCTGAGGTTATAGTATTGTGGCAAAGGCAGGGTAAGCATGTTTCGTACTGCCTTTATTCATCGTTTCATCACTATTCGTAGGCCTTGTTTACCTATCCCATTGCCAATGGGACTATGATCAACTGCGCTGCATTCGTCTGCGATCCCAGTTTGACGGGCACACGCTACGAAGGACACTGGGTGTCTGATGTGAGCCGCGACGAACTGGCTGGGTTATTTGACAATTTTGAGCCTGACCCGAGGACAGTGATGAAGGTGAGTCCTTTCTGACAATCATCGTGTACACCGCACAACACCGGTCTGGACAAACAACACAGTTCGCCGAGAAGCCGTCCAAGTGGGCATTGCATATCGTGAAGCCGCTCCCATTTTGTGCACGGAAAAGGGCTGCTCTTATCGGGGATGCGGTGCGACTTCCTCTGTACTCGGGGGGCACGGTTCGGTTCCTGACAGATGAATCTTTAGGCTCATGCTATGACGCCCCATTTCGCTGCTGGCGCGGGTCAAGCGATAGAGGTGCGAATCCGTTACGTCCGTGGTAGTTCAAATTTTTTATTTTGTCCAGGATGCATTCGTGCTTGGCAGGCTTATTGCACATCCCCTGACATCGGCGTCTCGTATTCCGGATGTTCTTCGCATTTATGAAGAGGTTCGCTTCCCGATCGCATGTGACGTAGCCAAGCTCTCATTATCGTCTGGGTGGATGTACTCCTTCCTGGAACCTGGATTCTATGATGGAGGGAGGAAAGAGGATGATTTGGACTCCAATGGGATTGGTTTATATGAACGGGAAGGGATGGAGTCCATTAAAAAAGAGGATCAGAAACGTTTGGATTGGTTAGAAGGGCTGAGTGGTGCTGTACAGCAATGGGAAGAGGCAGAGTCGAAACTACAGGCATTGGAAAACTAAGGGGATAAATATATATTTCCTCTGATGGTTTACATATCTCAACAAGCTATTATCTTTGTACAGTATTGAACTACTAGCACACGAATCAGACAATATGAAAGTCCAGCCAAGATGAAGATAGAAATATATTTTGATAAATAAATGCTCCAAGAACTCTGAAACAATAAACCTGTTCAAGTTGGATCACGCTACATTATACTGAGAAGTACAGTTCAAGTTCGGTGGTATCCGACACACAAGCTAATTAAACCCTATGGCGAGTTTTTCCTTGCAGTTGTTGCGTACAGCTTTACTATTCGACACTTTTGAAACCCACAGAAACAATATTAAGGTCTGATTATGTATATCCTGGCCACCAGTGCGTTGGAAGTCCGTCAAGAAAGCTGTGGTAGTAGAAACTCATGACGAGGGAAACAGAAATATCCGATCGATCAGACGAGCTCCTTTAACCTTGCGAAAAGTGACCGCTTCTCCAGTAGCAATCCTTCGTCGCCGGTTTCCTCGAGGGTTGGTATGTTCTGTAAGTCCGTTGAGACTCGAACAAGAGGTAGGGTTTAGAGAACAGCGAACGCTTACCGTCACGAAGTCCAAATCGGCGAGCGGAATCTGGTGGGAATGAGAGAATCGATGCACATCAAGGTAACGACAACCGGGGCTGATGAAGGATACTCACCATCTTCGTCTTGTACCACAATTTGTAACCGATAAAGAAACAGAGGAACAGAGGCAGATTGACGTCTGCAACAAGCGCCTCTGAGCACAACGATTATCGGTCCGGTTCCAAATGCATTCTCACATGAAGCAACAAATCTGGCAATGCTCCACTCCCAGAACACGGACACGCCGCTTACAAGGATGTAAAATATTATCCTATAAATATTTATCAACCATCCAATCGAACCTAACGATGTGTTACGCACCAGAAGATGGCCCACATGGAGGCAAACGGTTGCAAAGGAGACCTATAAATACCACGGGGGACGATGTTTTGCGCTTTGAGGCCATAGTCTGCACGGGTCGTTGAGACAATGTTTCATTTCTAGGATTTGGCAACTTACAGTATCGCAGATACGTAATATTGATTGTGAGCCAACTGTGATACGAAATGCTGATTAGTGGAAAGACCAGTTATGTAAACACAACTTACCCAAGGAATCCGCACGTTGCGGCTGGACGAATAAACGAAACAGTGAGCGATATACACTTCGATATTAGCCAAATAGGGCACACACCTAGACTAACAAACCAGCTGGACACGAACGTCAGTCGAAACATTTTATGAGGATGGTAGTACATACAAGAAGACTTCTCCCGTTTTCGCGGACGCTTGCATGAAGGCCAAAAATGAAAAGAGCCACTGTTTGAAGCATTCAGTAAAGTTATCAAGTCACGAAAACTTTGTTGGTATAATACATACCGCAGCAATGACTGCAACCCAAGGAACACCGTCCTTTGTGCAAGTTGAGAAAATTTTGGGAGCCTTCTGCTGCACAGATAGCCCATATAGTACGCGAGATGCAGTAAATAGGAACGTATTTGCCGCAGAGAATGCGGATGTAACCAATACAGCATTGATAACGGAAGGGAGAGCTGAGCGTAATGAGTATACATGATCGATCCCCATTGTTTAAACTCGGAGCACGGACCTTTGATGCCTGCACGTTTAAATGCAAGCACAAAAGGAGACTGACCAGAAGACATTCCGTATCTAGAACAGTTATAAAACGAGAGTTAAATAGAGGAAGCAGCTAATTACCGGAATAAGGCCGGATCATTAGATCGAACAAGCATTCCAATTACTAGCACAGACAAAATCTCAAGATGGCTGGGATCAAAAAACAAACTAGCGCAAAGGCATAAGATGGTGCTTACGAAAAAGAACGACAATCTAAAGATCACTGTTTTCATTGCTCTGATAACATTTGTTCTGGGTTGTTGCGCCTCGGCGGCGGTGCTATGGACGAAATAAAATCTTTTAGTCAAGCAAATTTTTGCTTAGTGACTCACATCGATATCAATTCAATGCCACTGAGGGAAAATGCAGCAGGAGCGATGGCAATAAGCAAGCCGACGAAACGGCCCTTCTCACCCGGGTCAATCACTGTATGTAAATGTCAACACTTAACACTAGGCCGAAACAAAGAAACGAACAAGAAACCATAGGTCCTGGATTTTTCCAGTACTATTCAGGTGGTTAGTAAACTAATGTTACCCCACGAATAGCTTGCCTTGAAGCCAGTACTAAAAAAATCGAGGTGAACAGTGATCAGATAATGGCTACGGAGACTCACACTTCATGATCAGGACTTCCTCCAAGACTGATCACAAGCCCTCCGATTATCTTTCGCTTTACATGAATAAAAGAGTGCAACAAGTGGTCCAGTGACTTGCCAGACCAACCGCAAGCATAACTGCAAGGTTGTTCTAAGTAACGATAGTGATGTGTAATCTATCGAAGGCTTACTTTTCAACGAGGCGAAGAAAATTTCAGCTGCAAACGATGAGCAGGATCGGGTAAGAAGCCCGGGCAAAACTCACCATTCCCGAACCAGCTAATGGATCGAATTAGGATGACAAGACATTATAGACGTAAGAATACTGACCGGACACCAAAAAGATTGAGCAGAAGAAGACAGAAGATGATTGCGGAGATGTAGATTCCCGCGTGCACCAGCTATTCCGCACATAAGGGTGAGATCCGACACAGTTCTGAAAAATACTTACATTTCTATCCCAGAACGTAATCAGTGCAGAGATTGCGCTGATTTCGAGAGGTACAGCAATTCCGGAATACTGACACAGATCTCAGAAAGGAAGCAAAAAAAAAAGGTTGTAAGGCTCACATAAAAATAATTCTGCGTATTTCAAGCAATTTCAGTAAAAGGAAAGAGCAAAGATGAATCACGAACCCATCCAAGCTACCAACCTGTGTATCAGCGACGCTACTACATATAAAACGCTTACTCACCGCAAAACCCATAGCAGGGTCTAACCATCGTGCAACTGCATGTAATGGGATGAGCGTGATGCTGCAAACATCCCATATTTGGCTTACAGTAAAGCAGCATCGATCCAGTTATGGGCGCGAACGCTGTCATCTCCCCGAGAGATAGTATCGTCCTGTCTCAGGTTATTCAAGAGGAGCAAAAAAAGGTGTAAGTAGAGCGCACGCATAGACAACTGTGCAGGCGTGGATATAAACCATGAGTGAACCTAAAGGACCACAAAGCGAAAGGATCAGTCCAAGACCAAGGAACAAGCCGGTGCCAATGGTCCCAGCAAGCTTGTGGCGCGCTTTAACATTTTATCGTTACGTGACACTGGAGCAACCTACCGCAACCCTGTTTACAAGACGTTAGCGCATGACTCGGGACGAGACGAACAACCTATTACATCTGAATGTGTTGCTTTCCGAGCCGGCGTTGGACATGGTCCCGATCCTTAGTATACACGAAATCACCCGGAGCAACTGGACCAGCCAGCTTTTCTTGAATGAATGGTGAGGAACGAGAAGACGACTCGGAACTAGTCATAGTGATCGTGAGGGGAATCATGAAGGAGATAGGATTAGCATCAAAGGGCTCCAAGGTTTTATTCACCAAGTTGTCTTGATGATGGCAAACCGCCAATCGCAGCAACACTGCCATTGAACGAACGCTGCGAGTATCATCCGTCCGTTTGAAACCTGTCTGATGGGATCATCGGGAATTCCGTCACACGATTTGAAACCGCTCAGTCACTAAGCCTGTCCGAAAACATTATGATGCAAGATTAACCTCGCAATGCTTTCCTATGCAGACGGACAGAACCTTTTGATTCCCAGAGGTCCCGCTTATACATAGGCAAGCAAAATACCTGAAATAACGGTTTGTAAGTAAATCGTGCATAACGCCAGTGATTGGTTGCGACGCTTTCCCGGAACATTTCTGAGTTTGAATTGGCTTGACGTTTTTTTGTTTGGCGACAAACACCACACTTGAGTACTCTTGCTTCTGACACATGTGATGTAGATGGATTCAGGTTTGCACTCAACATTCCATATCCCCCAACGTTTTTCAAGCTTTTACGGTCAGTGACTGCCCATACTCCTGCTTGTCGTTTCTCTCTGGAGTTTTTTTTTCCCACTTGATGAACAAGTATCACATTCAAGCTCAACAGTCTTATGAACCATGCGTTCAGCTGCTGACTTCTACTTCTGCAATTCTGATTCATTCATTTTCGCGCTATTTTTGAGCCTTGACACCACTGACTCTACTTCTATCATAGCTCCATCCGAATCCACTGCTTGCCGCGTACGGTCTCACTGTTTCATTGACGCTGTAAAAAAAATCTACCGCATTCTTGTGCAAAATACTTTATAATGCAACTCAAGAGTGATAACAAGGTATAGATCAAAACATTGTAGACGACTATAGAGCAGTTCCGCGTTCGAAACTGGCCCTGATTTCGGCCGTATATTTGTCGTAATATCTTGCAATCTAGAAAGAATTTATCAGTAGGTTTACCGGTAATGTGAAAGAGTGAATGGTCGTACCTTCTTGTTGAATACACGGTTTCTTTCGTTAATGTATGTGATGTCGCCCTCCTCCTCATTCAATCTCTTGCGCGAGAATTTTGCCTTCTTGTCGATACTACACGGAGAAAAGTAAGTCGACATCAAACACCCAAGAAAATCACTTGCTCTTGGTTGATTTTACCGACTACTCGGTCGATGGCATCTTCGGTAGGCTTGTTGTCAGCGTATAGCAGCGTATTGGCATCTCTATAGAAGAGGTCCACAGCCATCCGTTGCTCCGCAGTGGGGACCATCTTCAAACCATAACTGTCAGCCCAGATCAATAATAGATGTCATATGGGGACAAACCTGGCCCCCTGTCGCGTCAAAGGTAATCAATGCAGATGGTCCAGCTAACGACGTTGAACTCTCGGAGTTGGAAAGCGTCCCAGCAATCAAACCCAGAGCCTGCTCTTTTTGTCGGTTATATGCTTCTAAATCCGGCTTGAGGAGGTCAAGATCCTTCTTGTACCGTCTCCGTGCAGCGTGAGCGTCATCTTTGGATTGGAGTCAGTCCGGACGAATAAGAGGGGCTGAAAGTCGCACCATGAAATTCATAGTCTGCCCTGCGAGCCTTCCGCGCCAACTTCTTCTCCCAGTTTTCATTATCTTCTATCGTCCACTCCCAGTTCTTTGAGCGTTCAACGTCCTCCCCATTAGCCTCAGCTTCAGCTTGTGACCGCAGTATCTCAGCCAACTTCTTTTGTCGCTCGAGTCGTGCAGTATCCCGCGCTGTGATTTTGGCCTTTGCGGACTCTTCGATGAGGGATTGCCTATTTTCCCTGGTAGACATGCGCTACAAACGATTTGAGCGCTGTAACAAATTAACCAAAAAAAAGGGAGTTCACCATCCTAGCCCGAAGTTGTGCCATCTTCGCTTTGCGTTCCTCCATCGTCACAGCCTCTTCCGAATTGTCGTTGCCACTTTCCGGCAAGGGGGATTCTGACGACGACTCTCCTGAGCTCTCAGGATTTGAATGTGAAGCTACTTGTTGTTGGCCATGTTCAGTTTGTGATGTCGAAGCCGGGGTAGACATGACTTGAAATGCAGAACAAGACTTCCTGGTGGCTATGAGCGGATCGTTACGTAAGCGTGTCCTTACTGGTTCGCTGGTACGTCGATGGTATCCCGGAATGATGTGCAACGCATCAATGACCGCGGTGGGAAAAGATGGATTACACCTTTGGGCTCATTTTCTTCTAGTTTCCACTGGCGCGATATGAAACATGTACTTGGAAGAGCCGGATTCTGCAGTTCTTGCAGACCTCATGAATATAGAGAACCTTGAAATTGCTCGCCAGCACCCTCCGACGTGTTACGGTATTTCCCGTTCGCTCCTCCTCCTCCTCTTTAGTAGTGCCTATCACATGCATCTACCGGCCTATCTACGTTTTCCGTAAATGGCATCTTATTCAACCCTTCTGCACTCGTTGCCCGTGTCAGGAACATCAACAAGGACAGTTGTTACGGTGCGACTCGTAACACGAATCTCAACGAAGACTCTCGCGCAATGAATGCAAGTGAATGAGTATTCTGAACGTGAGGAGCTACGATACAAGAGCGACGAGACTATATACCAACTACAATGTGTAACATGTGTTTACAAGGCGATGTCAAGTCTAGACTACTTACATAAGCAATGACGTCAGAGGCACAGATCTACTGTGATACGGAGTGACGATTCGGAGGGAATCCGAACGGAGTCGAGGAGAGAAACGGAAAGGACAAGAAACGTACAAATAAAAGTTGAAAACGTTACA
>JBBPME010000303.1:0-26438 GCA_038090155.1 Rossbeevera pachydermis
ATCCGCCACTCCAGTTGCGCAAGCTTGATGGATATAACACTCTACATCCCCATCTCGTCCAGTATCCAAGCTCGCGTATGTCTCTCGACTCGACGACAAAACCGCCGTCTGCCGAAGAACGTTACAAGGAGATACGTATACCAAGTACTCAAAGTCCCGTTTGCGTCGAAAACCGTCTGAATTTCTTCGCTTACGACACACAAACTGGTTTCCCCGCCACTCACACCCTTGGCCCTGTCGACGTTACCCACTGTTGCACGTACCAGCTTGAGAGCGGGCCTTACAAGAAACTGCAAAAATACGTTAATACCACTTCCCACACATCGAACGAGGTCTTGGCAAACCAATCGCACTGTCATAAGGATCTTTCCATCCACGAGTTCATAGCATTCGGACACTTGCGTGCTGGTGGTTCACTTCAGTGGCTCAATATTTTGCGGGTTCTTCGGGATAGATCGTTGAGCTTTCGTTGTCACGAAATTCATTTACTCTTGGGTGAAGCAGCCTCTCAAGTCGGACCTCTCAGTGATTCAGGGTGGACATGGCATGAAGAAATCCAACAACCCTCCTTTTGTTAGAACTCGAAAGCATTTTGAACGATATAACAGCCAATTGGTTGGAACGAGTGACCATGGCTACCATTTCTTTCCTGCTCTGTCGCCTCCTTATGTCCAGTCCTGATCAAGATGTCTCGCAGAAGATTTTGGAACTTCTTCGTACCGTGCGCCGAAGGGTATTCTGCTGGGTAAAGGAACTCTCAAACAAGCTCTCAGAAACGCGAGGAGATGGGGAGCTCCGCGATCTTTTACGGGATACTGCCGCTATCTGCCGAAGCACTTTCAACGTTGACCCTGTTATGATTCCAGAGGTCCTTTGTTCTGCCGAAGACGTTGAGATTCTGCTTTCGTGCGCCATTATCATCCATAATAACACACCTGACGATCTTTCTTCCCTCCATTCTTATTCCAAATTGCTCCTTGACCGAGATCGCCGTCTTAGCTTGGACATTTGGAGTATTCTGAGTGATGTTATCCGAACTGAGCGTGGCAATGAAGGCGCTGATCTGGCAATTCGTCAAGTTTGGCCCTTCTACCGTCGAAGCTCGAAATGGAGTCCGTTACAGTGCGATAATCCTCGTTGGTTTTCATGCACAACAGCGTCGACAGCAAGCCAATGCTCTCAAGTAGTGTATCTTGATTTGGTTGACGGGTCCCTTTTGGTGGATGGAAAACCACTTGGCAGACTACCAAACGAGATCGTGCGCCAACCACTGTACGAACGGATATTTGGGAAGGTAGGAGCATTCAAGTGTTCGGTGAATGCAATGGCATGTGATTGATTGCTTCCGTAGCAAGTATTTGATGTGGTGCCAGCCGACCTTTCTGGCATGGATTATTCGACACGGGATGTTATTTCTGGTCATCAGGTTAGGGTCAACATCATCAAAGTGTTTTGATACTCAGACATGATATACAGGTGTATTTTTCTCTCAGAAAAGACAGCCTTGTGATACGAGCAAAACAAGGCGTGTCTAATGCTGCAATCCTTGAGCTAATCCCTCCGGAAAAGCTTGTGGGAGACCTACCTGCAGTGTTGATCGAGGGGCACGCATACTGGTTGAATCTTTCGACATCATCTCTAGAGATACGCCCTCTCGACAAGCTCTTGGAAGAATCTTCAGAGGGCTGGAAGATCAGTTGCATCCCCGGACAATACTGCATGCGCAGGGGACTTGATTCATTCATAGACATGCGAAGCTCTACATGGGAAATGGTTTCGAATCTGTTGAAGCCGCTCGACTCCCCCAAAAACCTCATAGTTAGCGCATCCCCAGTCCAGTCGAGCCAAGCTCACTCTCGCTTACAATTGTCAGTCGATTTACCCCGCTATGGCCTTTCGTTTTACGTGAACGGCGACGGAGACCTTGAGTGTCGCAATATCCGTGGAATGGTCTATGACCAAAATCAGTCCATTGGGACCTTGTACGGTTTGCTCAACAAGCCTGTGCTGAGACCAAAGACTGGAGATGTCAACGCTGAGGAACTCTTTCCTCGTTGTGTCCTCATTCCCGAGGGCGATGTTTCCTATCGATTGGAAGACCATCACGTCCATGTCGAGATCAACACCAATGGCCCTGCTCTTCGACGCATAACTTACCAAACCTACAGAGTGGATACGGACTTGGGCTGCTTGAGAGGGAACGTCAGTTTGGCAAACAGACTCTACTGTGCTTACCTGCACGCCCTAACTACCGGGTGTGGTGCCGATCCGCTCACGGGTAGGTCGGGTACGGAAGAGGCGTTATCTATACTTCGATCTGCCAGCTGCCTGTCGATCATGAAGTTGAGTCCTCAAGACGCGAGGCCCCTGGAACTGATCACATCCATATTTCCATCACGCAAATGGGACCTCAACCTCCTTGTGAGCTCGCAGCATCCCTAATTGTACATTGCAGCGAAGGCCATCAAAAAGCACTACGAAAAAGTCTCGCTATTCCACGAAAATGAATCAAGCATTATACTCAAAAAATTCGGTAATGATCAACTTCGGATGAATCGCAGGGCATTGCGGTCAGGTACAAGGGAAGAACCTGGGTGGGGTCTTCTTCAACATCGGAGCATCGTGCTTATACAGCAGCGACTGTTGTCTACCACCGTGTCGCCAGCGCAGCAGAAATAAAGGTCGAGCGCATGATGAATGCATGGAGCTCAGATTACACCTGGGTCGATCTCGCGGAGGCACCTCGCTCGTTTCGATATCACCGCAGATGGGTAGAGGCTGGTGTTCCCAATATATGGCTCAAAGCTTTCGAACAGTTATGGAGACACACCAACGAAGGAATATGGGACCAATTACTATTTTCACTCCCAGCCTTGGCATACGCTGTTGAACCATTTAGCGACCTGGTTCCCGTATTTGTGGCCATCACGCTGGAGCCTAGCTTCTTCATTGCGGAGGAACCCCCGCCTCATACGTCCTATGATATTTCAGAAGGACTAGGAAGAACTTGCGTCGTCAGCTTGATTATTGCACCCATTTTTTCGATGACACAGAATGCGGGATGCTTGAGGGGCGTCTACGCGAAATGCAGAAGGCGGTTGCCAACGCGGCAGTCGTTCGCCAGTTGCTTACTAATGCTCCTTGGCCGTGCAAAACCGCAAAGATTCACAAACCATGTTCAGCGCCACTTTTCTAATTGCTATCAAAATCTCAAGCTAAAAGAGCATCTTGTTCCTGTTCAAAGCATCCTAAAGACCAAATACAACTCCAAGTCCCTCTCAGCTCCAGCTCATTGATACTCTTTCCAACCCGCCCCAAACATCCCTTCTGGCGTGCATTGGTCGCTCACAGTGGACGAGCTATTTGCCAGACCACCACCATCGTTACAAGAATACCAAAATAGGTTGCCTCGATTTACGCTTGCCAACATTGGGAATACCTCCGGATCGCAAAGATCCGGCCGCTTGCTGCGCCAATTGATAAATACTGCTGAAAAACACACAGTAGATCCATTACAGCTTCAATATGTCTCGAACCTCCGCAACAGTATGTAGTGCTTTGAGAATGAGATATCCTCCTCTCACGAAGGGACGATGCCGCCTACCGTCGAAACACTGGTGGCACACTACGCGAGGTGTAGAGACAGTTACGACAAGGCTCTTTATGCTCTCAAGCATAGTTTGGGTCCCAAGGACCAGAGTGAACGGGCTCTCGAGAAATCAGGTCAATGGCCGCGCATAACTAAATATACACTGTTTCGCTTCCTCGCGTCCAACTCCCCGATTGTACTTTCCGACCAGTGGAAGAGATGTCTCACGGAGTTAGCTCTACTCGCACTCGAGCTACAGCGTACTCGGAGGCTGCTTCGTTTACGCCTCAATAACCACACCGAAGAGCTCTGTAAGGAATTGCTGAACGAAGGCTGCGACGGTTGGGACCCCAAGGCGCATCCGGATTGGCTATTAATCCAGGTGTGTTTCTTCTTTGGATGATGATGTAGTATTTCTGATCCGTATCAGCTTCAAGGCAACTTCTTGATCCGTCGTGTCCAGGTAGACGTTGCCAATCGGATGATATCGCCACTCTCGGGCACGAATACAATCATGCAGCTCAACATGGGTGAAGGAAAATCCTCTGTTATCATTCCTATTTCTGTTGCTGTTCTCGCGGACGGTGACCAAGTAACCCGTGTCATTGTCCCCAAGGCATTGACAGCCCAAATGTTCCAGCTTCTGGTGGATCGCCTTGGTGGACTCACTAACAGGCGAATATACACCATCCCGTTTTCCCGTTCTCTCAAGATCAATTCTAAACACGTAATTGCCTTCCGCGAGTTGATGGCGGAATGCATGAAGGAGCGTGGGGTGCTAGTCGCTCAACCGGAGCACATTTTGTCGCTCAGACTCACGACCGTGGAGAAGCAGTTATTCCAGACAGGGTACTCAACTAGCAAAGCAACTGTCGGAACTCCAGCAGTGGCTCCATTTACATGCACGAGATATCATGGATGAGAGCGACGAGATTCTTCATGTTCGGCACCAATTGGCATACGCCATTGGCCATCAACAACATATGGAAGGTTTCCCTGAGCGATGGACCACCACTCAGCAAGTCCTCGACCTGGTAAAGAAACATGCACTGCTGTTATCACAGGGTTTTCCGGGACCAACGATGGGCGATATGTTTTGCCACTTCACATCTCTCAGCATGACCCTGTGCATCAGCGAGGAACGAATGCAAAAGTCTTGGCTTATATCCTTCAACCGGAGAACAACCACTACATCTGCACGACTCACGAGAATGGAAAGCGACGAAAGACATCTGAATTCCTTGCCATTGTGATATCTCAGCAGCCGGAGATCCGCGTCCTGTTGGACGTCGGTGCCCAAATGTTGGACCTTCAGAACAAAGAGCTGGCCACTACCTGGTTGACCATGAGTCCGGCTTCCGTGCAGGCGGCCATCTATTTCAACGAAGATGACGAGTTGACGGTGCTTACACGGGATGGCAGCACCGAGCTCCTTCTGTCCTCACCTTTTGCGCAGCAACTGGATCGATGCATCATACACCTCGATCATGCTCACACGTATGGTACCGACATCAACTTCCCCAGTGGATTCCGTGCGGCGGCCACGTTGGGCCCCAAAGTTACCAAGGACCATTTGGTTCAAGGTACGGACACAGTGAATGAACTGGGCCACAAACTTCAGTATCTGCCCTCTATCCACGTCTCACTCACCTTTGCCTCGCCGCTTGGGTATTCCCTTTGTCTCGGCAGCTCAACATTCTCATCTTCCCAGTGCCATGATAAGATCTACGTTTACGTAACGACGGGTAGTTTAGGGTTCATATATGGTGAAAATACCCCTATGATGACGATTTTAAACTCCCGGTTTGTTCCCATCTTATAAACCCATCAAGTTTGTTCCTACGAACAACATCGGTGTGTTCTGTCATGACATCCATCCTCGATCCCGCGACCATTGGCAAACCCAAACGCCCCCGTAGGCACGTCAGGTCTCTCACGGGTGCGTAATAGCATTCTTTTGGCACGCTGGTGGAACACATCGAGTATCGTTTCGTTTCAGGTTACCTTCCGGAGAAGGACGATTCTGGAAAAGAAAAATGGCCCAGGGGTGAGGAGGCTGTGTGGAAGGACGGTTATAGACAACTCGATACAAGTGCGTTGTTGGTATGCCTCAGTCGGCGGCGCTGACCACTCCCAGGCGTTCGGTCGATCACAAGATCCGTCGTGAATCATGTTCAGACATCATTGGCACGCCAAGTGTACAGTCTGGATGACCTCGGTGCTTATCAGGCAACTGCCTTGTCCGTCCGCGACGACTTGCTCGTGAGTATCCGCTATGACGGATGGTGCGCTAGCTTTCAAAAGTGATGCCCACCCATAGATCAACTGGAACGACACGCAACTGGAATTGAATAGAAAGGGGGGGAAGCGCGCATATTATCTCTCTCTCGAGTTCTTGATGGGACGGGCTCTCGACAATGCACTCCTCAACCTTGGGCTGAAAGATAAATTCACCGAAGGCGTAAATAAGCTCGGATTCAATATCGAAGATCTCCTGGACCAAGAACGAGATGCTGCGTTAGGAAACGGCGGACTGGGGCGCCTTGCAGCATGTTATCTTGATTCATCAGCCTCACAAGAACTCCCGGTTTGGGGGTATGGGTTACGTTACAAGTATGGTATCTTCCAACAGCTGATCTCCCCCGACGGTCAACAACTGGAGGCTCCTGATCCATGGCTTGAGCATTCAAATCCCTGGGAGCTGCCCCGCATCGATGTCACGTACGAAATTCGCTTTTACGGCGTCGCAGACAGGTATCACGACGGGAGCGGGCGTGGCGTCTGGCATGGTGGGCAGGAAGTGTTGGCGGTTGCCTATGACGTCATAATTCCAGGATATGAGACCAGGAATACTAACAATCTTCGCCTTTGGGAGAGTAAACCGAAGAGAGGTTTCGATTTGAACAGCTTCAACGGTGAGGAGACTCCGGCAAAGGTCGATAAGCTAACTGATTTCGCACAGCCGGAGATTATGAACGTGCCGTTGAATCCTCCAATAGTGCCGCCGCTATCACCTCGGTACTTTATCCGAATGACCATACGACCTGTGAGCGGATACGCTCTGTGCACTGATCGATCGTCTGCTCATCGTTGTGTTAATAGTTGGGAAGGAGTTACGGCTCAAACAACAATATTTCTGGACAGCAGCAAGTCTCGCAGACATCTTACGGCGGTTTAAGAACCTTGGTAAACCGATCACCCAATTACCTGACTGTGAGTTGCAACTGGGGAAACCTATTTCTTGATTAAATTTACGGTTATCAGATGTTGCAATTCAGCTGAATGACGTTAGTGAACTGTGATATTTTCCTGTCAAGACTTTGTTGAAAGAGTTTTCCAGACTCATCCAACATTGGCGATCCCGGAGCTGATGCGTATTTTGCTCGACGAAGATGACTTGTCGTGGGGAACAGCATGGAAGATCGTCACGGAGACTTTCTTCTTCACTAACCATACCGTGCTCCCTGTTAGTGATGCTGTGTTTCATTAATCCTCACGGTCTTGACAAAACACCTATAGGAAGCATTAGAGAAATGGCCTGTCCCCTTAATGGAGCATCTGTTGCCTCGGTATGTTTTGTATGTACCTTGTTCGGCGTCGTCGATTTACCCTTTTTACTAGGCACATGCAGATTATCTTTGATATAGTCAGTCCCCATCTCCTCCATCATTTGGAAGGAAGATGTCACTGACCCACCCCGGTATTTGCAGAACTTGTAAGTTTTTTTGTGGCCTCTTGAGTTAATGGTGCAACATGATTGGCTTCGAAGATTTTTTTTGCAGTGTGGGTGTTTGGTAATCTCATCATCATTATGCTCAACGCCACCATTAGCTGTTGAACGCATGTTCCCTGGAGATCGTGATCGGTTGGAAAGAATGTCTTTGATTGAAGGTGAATGATGTTACTCCTCTTGCATGAAATTCCTTGATCACGGTTTCTCAGAGGGTTTCCCGAAAAACATTCGCATGGCACATCTGGCATGCATTGGTTTGTGGTTTTCTTAATGCATTGACGAGCCTCTGATGTGTCATTTCAACAGGAAGCCGGAAGGTTAATGGTGTTGCCGAGGTAAGTTTGGCAACACAGTTGTGTTCATGTGGTATGAAGAATCGCCCTAGTTGCACAGTGACTTGGTCAGGACAACTATCTTTAAAGACTTTGTGGAATACTTTGGTCTTAGCAAGTAAGTCCATCTTTTCTTTTACTCCTTGAAGCTTGTCGCCTAATGTCATACGAGGTTCGGAAACGTTACGAATGGCAGTAAGTGTTCTTCAGGATTTGTGGAGATACCCAAATGACAATTCTTCTTTCAAAGTCACTCCGCGGCGCTGGCTTGACCAGGTGTGTTTCATCTCCCCTATAAGCGAGATTCTACTCACCATTTGCCCCTAGTGTAATCCACGATTGAGCGAACTCATCACTGATACTCTCAAGATCCCCAAAAGAGTATGGCTAAAGGATCTGTCAAAACTTGAGGGTCTGTTGGAATACGCAGAAGATAAAGGTTTCAGGGAAGAATGGGCATCCGTGAAACAGGCCAACAAGGAGAGATTGGCCCATTACGTGCAAATAACTCTTGGGCTCAAAGTCAATCCGAATGCATTGTTCGATGTCCAGATAAAGGTTTGACTAGCACGCATCACTCTCGGTTTTCCATCTGTTAACCTGCCGTCTGTACAGAGGATCCACGAGTACAAGGTATATCTTTCCTAAGGAGTGTGTGAAACGAGGAGCTGATATCGATATCATACGCAGCGTCAGACGCTTAATATTCTTGGTGTTGTGTATGTGCGTTGACGAGCACAGAACTCTTGAGCTTGGTTTATTTTACATTTTTACAGCGTTACTTGACATTGAAAGCAATGAAGCCGGAAGAAAGGAAGAAAGTCACACCAAGGAACGTCTTCTTTGCTGGGAAGGCAGCCCCGGGTTGTAAGTCTTTGTCCGTCTTACATCTCATCTCCACTCTCTAAAACCGTCGCCAGATTACATCGCCAAATTGGTATACGTGCTCTTTTCTCTGTACATATCCACGTCGCTGACCGTTTTCCTAGACCATTCGTCTCATCGTAAACGTCGCACGGATTGTCAATGCAGACCCGGACACCCAAGACTACCTCCGCGTTTTCTTCCTTCCAGACTACTCCGTCACACTGGCCGAAGTATTGATCCCCGCCTCGGACATCAGCCAACACATCTCAACAGCAGGTACGGAGGCGTCCGGGACGTCCAATATGAAGTTTTGCTTGAACGGCGGTCTCCTGCTTGGCACCGTCGATGGTGCCAACATCGAGATTGCAGAAGAAGTTGGCGAGGATAACGTCTGTGAGTTCCTGCCTTTCATTATAGGGGATTTACTGCTGACGATGACGATATCCATCAGTCTTTTTCGGCAACTTGACGCCTGATGTAGAAGACTTGAGGTACCAGCATGCCTACCACCCTGTGCCGGTTGAGCAAAAGTCGCCTGCGCTTGCCAAGGTATTGGACGCGGTCTCGGGAGGCCTGTTTGGCGACGAGAACGTTTATGAACCGTTCGTTTTTTTTGTTCCTTTGCTTTGAATACAGCCTCACCTACATGTGGTTTTTCCTTCTGGGCCGTTTCGCACGTTGGAAACAGACTTCTCAACACTATCCGACAAGGAGATTACTATCTGCTCACCGACGATTTCGACTCTTGTGCGTCTTGCCTTTTTGAGTTCATAGTTGCTTACAGTATTTATGGGACGGCGGTCGCGGTGGCACACCTTTTTCGCTCTCTCTTTACAGACGTTGAAGCGTTGACCTTGGTGGACGAAGCATACAACGATCGTACCGAATGGATCAAGAAGAGCATCCGAACGACCGCAAAGGTGCGTGAAATAATTGAATAGATTTGTAAATCGGTGTGTTAATGAGGGTATGCGTCGACATATGATAGATGGGCAAATTCAGCTCCGATCGTGCCATCCAGGACTACGCCGAAGAGTACTGGAACGTTGAAAGTACCAAGGTCGAGTAGAGGAAGAGAGTGAAAGAAAGGGAGAGAGAGAAACGGATATGGCGTGAGAAGATTAGAGAGAATATCATACGTGGAATGCGGTAACAGGACACAAAAACTGCGAGGACGTGTAAGATAGCATACTAGCACTGGCCATCGAATAGTAGGAGAGTAAAGGAATGTGGAAAACATGGTAGACGAAACGGGAAAATGGGGTGAAAGAGAACGAAGGAAATAATCTGCCACGGCACAATGGAACATTTTCTCTGTCGGGTGTGCGTTGTTTTTTTTTTCTTCGGGAGAACTGAAAGCGAAAAAAATACCGTGAATTAATGAGCGTTCTGGGAAAAAAAAATCTTATGCTTCGACAGCAGTAGCTGCAGTCTCCTCAGATGATCCGGCCGCCTCGCGCGTGCTAGAGACGTCGAATTCGGCTGACGTGGACGTATAAGCAATAGTACCTCATACCCAGAGTTCGTGTGCACTTACAAGTCACAGACTCCTCCATGAGAACGCCAATCTGTTCTTCTGGTCCATCATATTCGCCTGCCTCGTCGGCCACGGCCGTAGGCGTTGCTGTTGGGGCCCGATAAGCATGATATGAGTGGTGTAAGCCCATAAGACTGACCGTCCTGTGGATCTTCAACGTCGTCCAAGGAGGGGTCCTTTGCTTCCACTTGCTGGGGTACTTCAACGACGCCCAGAGAGGGTTCCTCTGTTTCAAATTGGGCCGGAACGTCTTCACCGACAGGCACCGATGCGCTGTCTGCAGTGATGTCTAGTTCAGCAACGTGGTCTGTGGGATCACTAGCTTCCACGACATCCTGTGCTTCCTCGACTATCCCATGGACTTTGGACGGAACAAGAGAGCTTGGCTCGGGATCTGCAGCAGCCACATGGGACACATCAAACGCATCATCATCATCATCCGCAGGATACACGACTTCGTGTTCGAGCTGTACTTCCGCTCTGGCAGAAGCAAGATCCCCTTCGGAGGCAGAGGTAGCAGTGATAGGGAGAGTTGTGGCTTCATCAACGAACTGAGACCCAAGCTCGTCTGATGACTCTTCAGTACCTGTTGCGGACGCGTGTACATTTTGGCCAATGGGATCGTCAAGTATGACACTGTCAGTCGTGGCAACGGACCCGTTCTCAGATGGGTCCACGTGCTCCACGTGGATCTGTGCTTCCTCGGTAGTTGACTCCGTTGCCTTGTTCTCGACGACTTCGGGGCCAGTAGCAGCACTGGTTAGCGTGAACTGCGTGGGCGCGTCAACGATAATCTCCTCCGTCACTTCATCCGGTAGGCTTTCTGGCGCCTCAGTGGTTGTATCACGTGTCAGCTCAGCCTCCGTCCTGACGACGGTGATCTCATCCACCGTGGCTGACGGGGCCGCTGCAGCTTCTGGCGTTGATAACACCCCCACGTGTCGTACGTCAGCAACCTCAGCGGGCAACTGGGCATCTATAGAAGCATGCGCTTCTTCAGCCATTGTGATAGACGCAAGTGACGAAATCTCACCTTCCGCAACGGCTTCGACTTCGGGTTCCGCTGTCCTGGCTTCCACCGCCCCAGATTCGGGGACGACAGTCGGAGCATCCTCGATATCAGGCTCATTCGTCTCCGCGGTGATCTTTGCGCTAATTTCATTGTCCAATGTCGCGTATTCCGCAGTAGGCATAGGTACCTGAGATTCGGGGATTGGAGCCTCGAGGATAGGGCTCTCAGTCGCCGTCTGAGCCTGTGCCTCGACAGGGGTCACGTCATCTTCTGGCGGTTGAACAATAGTGTCCTGCACGACAGCTCGGGCTTCTTGCTCAGGTACTTGGTCCGCAATCTCCTTCGTTCCGTCAGTCACGGTTTGATCGCTGTTGTCGGCGGCTGGGTCGATCACCACGAGGGAAGACGGTTCCAGTGGTTGAGCGGCACCTGACTCGTTTGCTTCCGAGATGATCTGCGACTCCGCGGTTGCGGGCTGAGGGGCAGAGTCCTCGACGACGGTTTCGCCAGCACAGGCAGAAGCTGCGACCTCTGCGATAGGAGTCTCTTCAACCAGGGCAGTAAGTTCCGGAGCAGGCGTAGGTATCTCGGCAACTTCCGTTGCTTCTTCAACCCCATCAACCACCGAAGCGGTCGAATCTGGTTCCAGTTGAGCTCCCGTCGCACTAACGATATTAATCTCGTCCTGGACATCGACTGTAGATTCCGAAGCAAGATCATCATCAGTAGTAGCCTCTTGTTGACCAACTGATTCAACGGTAGATGCCGCTGCGAAATCACCGGATGGTTTTTGTGATACTTCTTCAACCACATGGGATCCATCCGCGGCGGACTCAGGTACTTCGTCATTGACGGGTGTAAGCGGAACAGCGGGTGTTACCACCGCTACGTCAACGGTATCGAGGGAGGCCGCCAGCGTTGTGGTAACAGCTTCCGCATCCTCCCGGGGACCATTGGTAATGTCAACCTGGATGACGTCGGATGGCCCGCCGGAAAAATCGGTGGGAGGAGCGATCAATTCAATAGGTCGATCTTCGGCCTGGACGGCGGTGTGTTGTTGGGTATCTTCAATTATAAAAAATTCTGCGGTCAGTACGGGCCCTGGAGTGAAGACCGTGGAGTTTGCCCGTACCCTGTGTAGACAACAGATAGTGAGAAGCGTCCGCCATCGGCGGCGTAATCTCCGCAACGGGACCGGTCGTATTGCCAACCTTGGGGTTGACGACATCACAGATGCTTGAAGAACCTGGCTCGACAGAAATGGCCTCCTCTACTTGGCAACGCGGCGCTTCGGAAGAACTGTTGGACCCACCCCCAGAATGTGGGGCAGGCTCAACTGAGGGTACCTCCACTGCCACCTGGGTGGCGTCAGCCTTCTCGTTGAAAAGGTCGGTATTTGCAATCGAAATTCGAAGGTAAAATAGATCCTCACCTTTGTAGTGGATATCAGATCTACGGGTGGAGCGCTAGCGACAGGCGCGGTGGAGATCTCGTCCTCTTTCACTTGATCGGCAATGCCCGCTAGTGCTACCACACCGCTGGTGATAGCGACTGCGGAAGCATTACCATTGACATGATGATAGTCCATCCTGAAAGGGGCAGATGCGACTGTAGATTCTTCCTCAACTAAAACCTCTCCGAGTTCTCCCGTGATTAGATTTTTACCACCTGACTTCCTGAGGTCCAAGTCAGTAACCGATTTGCTGAATGCGCTGAAACGCTTCCGAGCAGACGAGAACACCGTGTTAATACGGAATCCTGAGATATCAGATTTGAAAGACGGGCGGGGAGAGCGACCTCTACGTGTATCTGGGGATGGCGAGCGCTGGTGACTATATGCTTGTTCAATAACGAGCCAGCAGATGGGCTCCTCAGCACATTGTGTTTGCTTCAGTCCACAAACGACGAACGTAGGCCAATTGTCAGATATAGGATCGACGATGGCATCACTCCAGAAGTCAATAAAGGCTTCGTCGACTTGTACCACGTGGATCGAACCGAGTTTGGTCTCAATGATGGGCGATTCACGTTCAGAGGAAGGTGAGGTTGTCAGATGTTCTTGGTCTTCAGAGCGTTGCCTACCAGTGCGCGACTTGCCACGGTGGCGGCTAGACTTGCGCGAAATAGGGGGTTGAGAGACTTCAATGTCATCGTCCTTGTCTGCGAGGAGAGACAGAGGTTGCGCGGTTGTCGTCTCACCAAAACCGCTCAGAGAAAACTGCCCCCAATCTGTGGTCACTGTCGAAGACGGCGAAATTGGAGAAACAGGGGTAGATTCATTAATTGTACCCGATTTCGGGACCGTGTTCTCGAGTACCTTGGTGGGTGAAGAAGAGCGCTTGCGAGAGATAACTCTGCTGATAGGTAAGCTCAGAAGTCCAGGAGACGTCGGGGCACTGTTATCAGAGGGTATCAAAGACAGCAGCCGAATTGTTTCATCGACGAAGATACGAGCGAACTGAGGTCCTTCTGGATCATCAGAAGTTGTTTCTTGAAACACAGTGGCCTTGAGGGTGTCCCAAAGCGCTATATATTCATCTCCAGAAGAGTTGTCGACCGGTAGTTGGAAAGCTTGGAGAAGGAGGTGGATTGGATTCTGTTTTGGCCGTTCAGCATCGTGGATCAAAAGAGTCTCAACCCGGACAAAAAGTGTGTTGTATTGGCGAGTAGAAAAGCGAGGACGGGAGAGAAGACCATCTGTAGCGGGAGAACCCTTGTTGTACGGATAATGCTTAACCAGTTCCTGAAGCCGCGTCGGTAAACGCTGAGCGAACGATTCCTCCCTGTGATGACATCATTAAACGAAAGAATAATATAACGTCCAAGCTCACCTCAAGCGAGCAAGGAACAAATGTTCCAGAATTCTGCCAGCGCGGTCCCACCGAGCATAAAACTGGTTCCAATCATCGGTCTGCCCAGCTCGAGTGGCCAGGAGAAGCCAAAGACCCAAGGACTTTGAAAGCTTGCTTCCAGAGATACCGGTTGTCTCTGCGTGGGATGCAAGGGATGATATCAGGCCCAGCGTCGCGGTTAATACATCGATATGGGAAGAAGGCAAAAGAGGCAATAGTAATTGGGAGAAGGCATTGGGAGGGTATGACGCGCCGCGTTCCGCATTGGAAAAGGAATTGTACCATGCCCATTCGGCGGTGTCTTTACCGAATTGACTACCTTCAAGGGCGAGATGGCGGAGACCCCAACGAAGAACGGCAGCAACGTCATGGGGTGAGCGCGTATAACGCAGCTCGGCTTCGAAGTCAGATACAGGGGAAGAGTTTGTTGGAGGGAGTGTGGGAGTACGAGTTTCGGGATTTAATGAGCGAATAAAGAGGGAAATGAGTTTGCGTTGAACGTCAGGAGATGCAGAAAGCCAATGAGGATGCATGATTCCAAGAGTTTCCACACCTTTGGAAAGATGAGAGAAGGATCGACGGAAGACGGAACAAAAGCCTACCACGCTCTGAAATTGCCTGAGCGCACGCACGGACAAGCATGAGGGCCTCCAGAGGATTGAGGCGCTTGGCGGCGATGACGGCATCATCGAGAAGTGCCTGGGAGGTGGAATCTGCTGCAAAGACGGCGCTTAGGGTACGAGAATTCGAGTTTCCTTTGGAAATGGGAAGCTGTAGTGTGAGGTGAGGGACATCCTCTGAATGTCTCTGGGCGGGTTTGCGGGACCTGGACTTGAAAAAGGAGAATGGACCATCGCGGTCCGAGTCCTTGGGGTCGGAGAAAGTGGGGACAGCAGGAGAGAGGGTGGGGGAAATCGCCTCGTATTTTCCGTCTAGCAGAGTGGTATCGGAAGCGTCGCGCGTTGTACGCGCCGGATCCTTGTCGTCATGCTTCTTATAACCAAATACCTTGTTGAGAAATGAAGGCATGGCGTGACGAGCATGCCCTCGCGAACTGGAGAACGAGCAGGTCTTTGATCAGCAGTAGACGTCGAGAAGATTGTCAACGCTGTTCAGAACGACGACGAGAGCGGCTCCGAGACGAAACGAAGAAGACAAAACCCGTGGGAAATGGCATGTTCAAATCGCCCCCTTTTGCTCCGAGCGAGGAGGATGTTCTAGGTGATAAGCTCGATGCCGCGTGTTGATGTGAGTGCATGATCGTGCTCGATGTGCTCAGGAACGTCGTGAGGCTATGTACAGTACTCGCTCTCACAGGGCGCACAGTGAGCGCTTAGCTTCTGTGCAACTCTCCACCACGTCACCCGGCGTGAGGTCCAACAATGTCGTCTTATGACCAGACCTTGCTCGACGAGGCCCCCAAAGCAAGTCGTGCACAGTTGCAGGTGAGCTTCGGACACAGCCTTGTCCTGTCTTCTTGTTCCCCCCAGCTGACCGCCTCGTAGCAAGGCTACGATGCCGACCTGCTCGAGCAGCCTCCCCCTCGCACACCCTCCCTGCGCCACCCACACTCGCGATCAGCCCCACCTCTGACACCGCGCATTGCGGTGACCAGTCCAGAGGAAAAGATCACCGCTTTCTCAGACACCCCAGCCAAACCGTCCTTTTGGCGCAGTCGTAACGGTATCATCACCCTCTTCGTCATTGCCGTCGTCGTCGTCGGTGCCGTGGTGGGTGGAGCAGTGGGCGGAACAGTGAATAAGCACACCAGTGCAGTCTCGAGCACGAGCACCAAATCCGGTGGCCCTACCAGCTCCAGCTCCAGCTCCAGCTCCAGTTCCAGTCCCAATTCAATAATCCCCGCCACTGCCCCTGAAGGTGGTCAGAATACTCCTAGTCCCGCACCTTTCTCGTCGAATATACCAACGAATTGAACACAATCTTCCGATTAGTATGGACAATGTACACATTCATGGCCCAATACTACTACACTCATTCTCTGGACTTGACAATAATACCATACTTGGCGTAATTGAATCACTCACCAATAACCAGGTTTAGGAAAACCAACCAACGTCCTCGCTCACCTCCCCATCTCTACGTTGTCTCAGTGCCTCCAATATCTTCACAACTCCATCCACGTCACCAACGCTCGCACGCCCACCGTTCCAATCCACAACCACAGGCCACTTGAGTGCATTCGGATTCTCCGCTCCGAGTTCCGCCACGCCCACAGCACCCCGGGGCTGTTCATCCGACCCTGCACCAGAGGGGTGTGAAGACAAAAATGTCGCGTACGATGACGGCGGCGCCGTGGCACCCGAATCCTTGCGCGCTAAATACGACAAAATAGTCCGCAATTGATCCGGCGTGGGAGGCTTGGACTCGATCACCTCGAGGTTGAAATCGAGGGGCGGTGCATCAGGCTTGGATGGTGGATACGGCGCAGCGAGGGATGAGCGCAGCATCGCAAGGGCCTTTACGGACGGGGGGGAAGACGGGTGGTGACTGCCAGCGCAAGCTGATTAGCAATGTTTTATTTTTTTCGGGCATGTACGGACAAGATGGAAATCTGGGGCTGTAAGTTTATGTCATCGAATAAGTAAGGGACGTCAGCCGAGTATATGGGGTAAATGCGACTCACCAACCGCCTCGAGAACGCGGAGAACATCATTCAAAGATGTCGTCAACAATCGCGTGGACCTTTTCCATTCCTCCTAAATGACGTAATCAAAACCGGTCCCGGCGGCCGTGGGCACGCACTACCAGCACTCAGCTGAGACTCAGCAACCTCGTCGTCATCTTGATTTTGCCAGACCATCGTCCGGCGGGTCCACGCGACAGCCGCGTGGTCGAGCACACCAGGAACACCTGAATGAATGAATAACACGCAGTGCGGCTTCGTTGGCCCTTGAGCTCTCGAAGCCACATACATAATATGTATTTTACAGCATGGACCCCTCTTTGATGCTCGTTCCTTCCAAACGGGGCCAAGTTCCTTTCTCCTCTCAATACAGAGGATGAAGGTTCATGCTCAGCCTCAAGCGCGTGAGTTCAACCCTTCTGCGATCATCGGACCCCGATGGAGCAAAAACTCGTGCTCAATTACGCAAACCCGAACTCAAAGAAAAGAAGTGCGTGCGGTTCTTCTCTCGCATTCTGTAGTACTCCTCGGCCCATCCACCTGCAAACAATTCAAAAATCACGAGATCCGAGTCACATTACATACCAACCAATGGAACCGTGATTTTTCTTGATCAAGGACCTTTCCAGGATACAGACGCGCAATCCATCCCTGACCCATTCATTCGACTCGACTCAATTGCCCCTTCCACTGGCAGTCATACCTATACTATTAAATCAGGTGCACAACACGGGTCGGTACTGGTCCCTATGTCGTACTCCTGCACAGTTTATCATACATACGTGGCAGGTCCCGCAGAGACTAGTATGTATGCACCGGCGTAGTATCACCAGACCTTTCCGTTATCACTCCTGAGTCAACGGCCCGTCGCCGCCGTCGTCGTCGTCATCATCGCATTTCCTTCACCTTCCTGGTCAATCAACCCTGAAAAGGCATATATATCCTCGCTCGCACGTGCGAGTTAACGTTTCTTTCCCCTCAGAGCTTCATTGCGTCCGGCTGGTGGCGAAACTATCCTTAAACCCTGTCCCGAGTACCCTGTCGTGCCATGTGGACAGGAAAGCTTGAGCTTCAACAAATTTAGATTTTGGCCACAAAGGGAGAAAAACAACCGATATTGCATCACTCTCTGACCCTCACACCCTTTTTTTCCTGTTATCGTTTTCCCGACGTCCAGGAATATCGGAAGTGCATAACATAACTGCAATCGTGATCTGATAGTGTACGTACACATTAGGTGCAACTCTCTATACGTCAGGCACGACTGATACGGCCCGCAATGCCCGCCACATAAGCTTTCATATCGACACGAGATAGATATAATAACGACTCGGCACGCGGCAGTGCCAAAAGAGCCATCAGAGGGGGGACTCGGAAACAATAATGTAAAAAAAGGGGGGGTCGCCCCGTCATGTATGGGATCATTCCATCCCATCAGTCGACAACGAACGCTCCCGTCACCAGTCGATACGGTAACCCTCATCATTCAACTAGTAGGAGGAAGCCTCGGCGAACCATTCAATAGAAACAAAAATAAAACCACGACACAAAAGGCACATGGGCTTCGTTACGACAGCTCATCTCCACCGATTTCCCTCAGGCATTGACTGCCGCCGTTGTAGCTAATTGTACAACCATATGGGCTTAAAATAAAAACAAGTAAATAATATGTACACGGGTGAGTGCTTCGCCTGGCGATCTCTCGATCACGATCGGCCCTTCCATTCCAATCCGTTGGTCCATTCTGACCAGCCGGTACTGGTGGGCGTGTGAAGGGTGTAAATGCAGTCTAATGTGGATGCACTAGTGGGTGTCGGCGCAGACGCTCAAAGGGGATCGGAGCCGTGGTGGATTTCTTTTTTTTTTTGGTTGCATGCATCGAAGGCGGGAGCAAAAAGAAAGGGGAAGGAGGTGGGTGGGCACCTCGTCCGGTTGTACAGGAGCACGTGGTTCCCAAGTGATCCCACGACGAGTTCAGCGTTCGGATCGCAGTGCGACATTACAATGTGAAGCATGTATTAGTATACGGTAGACAGGTAGATAAATAATTTGCAGGGATACAGAGCGGTCGAGTGACAGAGTTCCTAAAGGCTATAGTGATCGATATATTATTTGAGACACAAACACGAACGTCGAATGCACAGACCACACTATAACACAGTCTATGCGCTAGAAAACAGAGGATTCGAATCAAAATAATTGGCGGAATAAGAATGATGATTAGCTTCCAGCGGGCTGTCATAATATGACATCCTGCCAGAGGAAACGACGTCATAGCCCATAGGCATTTGCGAGGCAGAGGGGACGCAGTGTGGCGGAGCGTTGACAGAACTGTCGTTAAGGGATACGGGCGATATGGCAGGAATGTCTGGCGAACAGGCGAGGCTTGACGGGCTTGACGTGCTTGAACTCGCACGCGACTGCGTAGTGGAGACAGGCGGGTATGGGTGGTATCCACGGTTGGGTGGCGACTGACCTCGGTCAAAACCTTTCAGTAACGATGGTGTCATGCTCCTATGGCGCCTGATCGGACCACCCACGCCGCGGGTCATTACAGACCGATGGAGCGATACCTGCTCCAGCTCCGGTCGGCAGGGAGGCGCGGAAAGGGAAGCCATAACGGGCTCTCCACAGTGCGAGGATGCAGAGTCAGGAGTAGGCGGAAGATGTGGCATATTACCCCAGGCCATATTAGATGTATCGACGGAGGGGAGGAAACCAAGGGAAGGCATATCGCAGTCTGGACTGGGCGTGTCGACGACTGAGGGGACGCTGTGCGTGTAATATGAATTCATAGAGGGATTCGAGGTGGCATTCCACCCCGATGTCAACGCTCCGGACGCGGCCACGAGACCCTCCTCGTCTCCGTGAATATCCTGCAGGTGACCGGCCACCTCCACCTCACATATATCCAAATTTGGCATCCCATTCGAAAATGGCAGAGAGGCAGAGAGTCCGAAGTCCCGCTCGTCCATCCCCTGACTTTCGGTGTCGATATCAGAAGCCCGGAAGTCGCCGTGGCTTGCGTCATCACCGTCCGCGCGGAAATGAATGCGCAAGTGCTGATTGAGGTTGTCGGACCTCGAGAACCGCTTCATACAACGATCACATTGATATGGACGCTCCATTGTGTGTGTGCGAACATGCCGCTTGAGATGCTCCATGCGCTTGAATAGCCGTCCACAGCAGAAGAGAGGACAGACAAAGGCCTTGGACATGACTGGGCTCTCAGGACCAGACGAATCCGCGCTGTGGGGGTAGGTTGACAAGGGAGCGTTTTCGGGGGTTTGACAAAGATAAGAAGAGTGCGATAACCTCTGCGCTGAGTCATCGCAACCAGGATGTTCGTATGCAGGGTACACTCCACCATCAACGGACACATTAGATAAGCCAGGTGCAAGTCCAGATGAGTTGAAATCCGTGGGTGGCGTTCCAGGGACCTTGGGGTCGCACCTAGTCTGTGCAATGAACATTTCCGCGGCAGTGGTTGCTCGGTCACTGGTTCCGTAACCGCCGCCCACACTAGTGGGGTCATGACGAGAGTGATGACCCTCGACCGGGCTACGGCAGGAGCCCGAGAGATTACCGGGATGAATTTTACTTGCCGGCTTTTTGCGGCGCTGCTTGTAAGTTGGAGAGCCTTCGAAGAGGGTGAATGGCATGAATGGAAGATGGGAACGTTGGGCAGGGGAGGGTAATTGGCTGGCTGCCGTTCCCTCGATACGGATCATGTTGTGTTGTGTGGCCCCAGGGAGCAGGTGCCCATCTCCATCAGCCACGGATGGTGAGACCACTACGTCGCGGGCCAAGTTATCTCCCTCTACTTCCCGGCCGCCCATTACTTTCCCAAATTGCTCGTAGAGGCTGCGCTGCGGCTCATAAGTGAACGATAGCGCCGGTTCACCGACGACCACGGTCGTGGGCTCCAGACCCATCTTCTCCCGCTTGAGGTCCCGTTCCAAGGCATCCAAGAAGAGACGATCATGGGGAACGGAATACCTGTGCAGATTCGTGAATGGGAATTGATCAGGAGAACGTGGATGATTATATTTACCAGTAGAAGACCTTTTGCTTTTTCTGGGTACGGATACACTGATACTTGAACAAAAGATCCAAGAAGGGGGACTGCGATGAACGTGATTCAACGTGTGGCGCGAGAGATTGGTGGCCAAGAATGATGACGTACCTTGGGCTCTTCAAGCGTGGCGTCCACGCCCGGTTTGAGATTACGGAGGTCACTGAAGACACCCTCCTCGAACTTTTTCATGTTTCGGACGGGACGGCCAAAAGCCTCGAATCGAAAGACCAACGCGCGGACGATGTCGGTGCCAGTGATGTGATATATGCCCGACCAGAGGACGCAGGAGACGTACTCGGAGGAGGGGAGGAGGAAGCGGTTCATGGAAGGGTGGAAGGAGGTGTGGGCGACGGAGGCGGGGTCCCCTGACATGTCGTCTGCGGGCCGGGAAGAGCCAGCGGAGGACCAGCGAGACGGGGCGGTGGCGAGGAAGTATTTGAGACGATCGAGATGAGCAATGTTGTCCTGCTCTTTCGCGGTGAGGGACCTGGAGAGACCTTTGGTAGTGAGACCCATGACGACGAGGGGGAGGGGGAGGGGAACGAGACACTTCGGGGAGGAGGAGCTCTCTGTACAGCTTTAAGGTGGTTGATGCCACTCGCATCTATAAAGCTTCGTGATTTTAGATTTTCACCTCCGCGATAAACCACCAAAGATGGCCAAGCAGCCACATACGAGAACGAGATCTTGACCTTACGCTTGATGATAGCCGTGCTGTGTTACGGACTCAATAATCATATTGCCATCGGCTGCAGTCCTTGTGAGCTGTCGGCGCTGGACGTTTTCTCCGGGTATTCTCATGATGGCACACAAAAATCACTTCCCGCGAAGCTTAACCCTGACTAGGAGTTGCGTTCAAGACTCGTTGGATCGCGATTGCATCCGCAAAGAATTATCCGAGAAGAGTAGCACCATCCTGGCTAAACATTTACATCTCTCACGCGTCAACGAGCTCTGACCTCGTTCGGTTGCGAATATGTTCTCTTCTTCTTCTTTTGTCGCTGCTCCCGTGCGGAGGAGTCAACCAGGCGGGTCCATCGAGAAGGCAGCCAGGCTGGAAACGACCTGCCTGCCATCTCCTGACAACCTTCTGGTGGACCGAGCCAAGAAAGCAAGCGATATCCCCGAACGACAGTTCGATCATCGTCGTCACCTGCTCTAGCAGATCGTCAATCCGTCGTCAGACAGGTCAGACGCACGGCCCAAAGAAGTGCATCCCGCATCTGCCAGACTGTACCCGCACCAAGGCCAGATATAGATGACCTAGTATCACTACCATTTTGTACCCTCGTGGCAATCGATGAATCGCTGGTGACCCGCTGATATGTGCGATGGTCGCATCCCCGATCTCACCGGCACCGCCTGGTCTAAAATTACCTAATAGTAAGAAAGTGCGTGGCCACTCACTCCTAGTGCTGTTCCGAACATTCAGAGCTACAGTTCCTACTGAGCTTCGTCTCAGTGTGATGAGTGTTTGAAAAAAGATCGGCGTCCATGGGTAAACATTCGAGCCTCCAGATGGTTTTGCCGACCGTCCCTGATCAAGCGCTTTTTGACAGACACCCCGCCATGTGGTCCAGCGCTTATTCCCTTCGTTGGGGGGAAAGGAGCTTGATCCCCTTCATTCCGTTGCTATCTAAATTCGGTACACAACTGTCAGTCCATGGGGACCGCGTCCTGTCAGGTCTCCTGGTACCACTACTCCCGTAAACCTTGTATTTACCCCTGTATCCCTGCCATCGCATGATCTGACCCTTCAAATTGATTACTACGGAGTCTACCGGCCCCCGTGGCTCCATGGTCTGTTGGCCGTACCCAAAAAGAAAACTGGTCGAGTTTGTTTGTTCAGCTCAAGCAACACACTGCGTCCGCTCGCCCACTTTTGGGCAAGGCAAGATCGCCACTTGGCTCAGGGTGGCCCGGCTTGCCGCTAAGCCTGTCAACCTTCCGGTCACGCTTCGACGTCGAAAACGTGTCATCTCACAGCCTCAGGGGTCCGGATACCGTTGCGCACGGTATATTATTACATCCATCCTCGACCTGCTACGCCAAAGTTTGGCCATCCCAACTGTAGCTTTCGAATGTATTAAGCGTCCATCTAAGTTCAGAGCCACTGCCACCCCTTATTGCCGATAGTTCGTCATCTCTGCATATCACCCCATCCGCTTCCACCATATGGATCATCTCCGCAGCAAGCGCAATCGTAATGTTCTCCTCCCGTGCTATCTGGCTCGTGGTCTGCACCCCAGACATGGTTAGGTGGCCAGCAAGCCGTGCGGTAAATGCTGCATGCGTGTATGGCGGTGTGTGAAGCACCTGCAGGCCTGAATTAAATGTCCTGGTGCGGACCGGTGGCATCGTATGTAAAGGCAGGTGTTGCAGCGCTTGCAGGAAGGTTGAAGGTGGAATAAGCGCTAAAAGTTGCCTAAGCTAGTCATCCTCGGCCTCAACTTCCCGCGTGGACTTACCCACACCTCTAGCACGATTCCATCCACCCCAAACTTCATCAAGACCAACTATGCCGCGATCCTTCATTATTCCTCCCATCTTTGGTTCGGGGCCTTCGTCCCATGAACCCTGGAGCACCCTCGCGAGTTCACGAGCCAATTCTTCCATCCACGTTTTCTCATCCTGTATCATGTCCGGTGTCACCGGGGTATTGGACATCTGTAAACCTAACTGAGCCAAAGAAGACCTTATGAATTTCGCTTCCTCGGGATCCAATGATGGAACCAGCGAAGTTGTCGTAAATAACGAGGGTGAAGCCGTCGAACCCGGCGGAGAGGCCGCATTGTTCAGGGTCCTAGAACCATCGTTCACTGGTGCACCGAGCTTCTCGTTGAGCTCGGCCGCGAGGTGGACGAGGTCACGCGCTTTCACCATCAGAGCCTCGAGGTCTTTCAATGCATCGGATAAATCTGATTCTGAGTTTTGCACCGACGCTTCGACATCACGTAGGATGCCGTCTGGTGAATTTCTTTAGCGACCCGCTCAAAAGGCATAATTAAAATTAACTTACCAATTCCCGATCGTCTCGGAGGTGTAGGTGCTAACCCGTCTGGAGAGACGATGCCGAGGCTCGAAGTACCACTTCTGGACCCTTTTCCAAGCTGCCTACCCTGGTCGTATAATGAGCGGTGGGTTCTCCTGACCAAATCGCTGGACCAACCTCCCATGCTCTGGCCTTCAAAGCTCGCCTGAGGGTCGCATAGAAAGACTTTTCACCACCTTTACGGAAACTAAGCTTGATGAAAGGATCAGCAGGATCTGACAGAATGTCTTCGAAAGGTGGAGATACAGGTCGAGATGATGGGGCAGATTTGCTGCTAACTCCAGAATTTCCTGGAGCAAGCAGTAGTGGGGAAGCACATATCTCACAGTTTCGAAGGGAAGGATGGTTCAGAAACGTACATGCCGTGCAGGCAACCGAAGATAACTCGCTGGTGTGTGGTGAAGGCGTAGCAGACCCCGACAATGAGGAATGAGGAATAGGGCGAGATGCGAACGACGTGGACTGAGAGGCAGACAAAGATGGTAAGGGACCCGACAATGCGCTCCTAGGCACCCCGCAGAGTACACATGTTCGGGCTGCTGCTGGACTGAGTCCCGGAGGGTTGCGGTGGTTGCACACGTCACATATCCAACTCTCCAAGCTGTCACTACCGCCACCGTCTTGACTACCAGACAGGGAAACGCACGTGGGATCGAGGTACAAGGACACTTTGGGCGAAGACATGAATAGTCCCGCATAATAGTCCGTTCGCGTGATGTACGCGAGATCCAGACTGAAGGAATGCGAGATTGATTGATGGGAGTTGACGAAGAAGAGGCGATGCGAGGACACATGGATCGCACCAGACTGGTGATTGGCAGCTTTCTGAGGACTGGATAGATGGATGGAAGGTCGATTGATGGAATGGATGGATTGTCAGATGAGGAATCACTAGCGGGGGAAAAAGGAGGAAGTAAATGGAAACACACCCATCGTATATGCCTACGCCTTCTTGGGACGCAAGAAGGTCTTCGTCATTGTACAGAAGGGCAGGGATCGGAATAGTTCCGTCTACGGAAGCAGTGAGCCAGCGCAGGGCCATTTCCCGTTGGCACGCAAGAACGTGGACGAAGGGGACCCGATTTTGTGGCTTGGATACGCGCAGTCGGTTCCGACGAGGCTGATGTTGTCGGTTGCAAGTTCCGTGGGCGACCTGGTCGCAGATGAGTTGGGTGAGGATGAACAATTGTGCCAACCCAAGTTGTGGGAATCGAATAATTCGCTCGGCGGTAGGAGGTGAGACCGAGACTACGTGTCATACCGGGTACATTCTTGTGTAGTACGACCCTGCTCCCATCAAAAGCATTCTTGACGGCATGATCGACTGCCCCAGATTTCTCAGGTACAATTCATAATGCATTCAGCCCAACAATCAATCTGCTACATATCGTGTGATAAACCTATGAGCTATCGTTAGACGAGAGCTTGAAACACAATCCCCGCCGAGAACTTGGCATCCGTCAGCGGTAGAATGGAGGATGTCAATAGTGATCCAGACTACTTTCTCTTCTTGGGCTTTTTCTTCTTTAATCCACCTGCGGCAGGGCCGGTCGGCGCGACGGGCGCTGGAGATGCTGCCCGTGGCTGACTTGAATCTCCGACGGCTAATAGTGGGGGTGGAGAGGCAGCAGACGGTGGCAGATCGGGACGCCTGTTCTGCATTTTCTGCATGAGCGAAAGATTGAGGGACTCGAATCGATTGAGAAAGATCGACGAGTAAGTTTTGAACTTGATGCACTGGACAAGGATGAAAGAAACATAGACGGGCGATTGCATGCATCACATACCTTCGTGTCATCCGTGATCTTGAGTACAAGTTTTCCTTCAGATGACTTCCATTTCACACAATACCGTGTCTAGGCGACATGGTATAGCTGAGCAGAACGCCACATCCAGCAAGACTGACCTTTCCCGGTGACTTGACATATAAATTTTCTGCAGCCTCTTGGTACTCCTGCCAGGACGCGATGTATACCATCGTCGCGGGGAACCTACATATCTGTGACACCACGTCACATAAAGTGGTCACGTGTCACATCACACATTTTCGTCGACACTTGTCATGGCTACTCAGCAACCCAAACGTGAGTCTTCCCTGATGCCGGTCCCTTTAATTAAATATCTATAGCACTTCCATTCTATGCCAACTTCGCCGCCGGTGCCATCGCTGGTGTGTCGGAGATTCTCACGTTCTATCCGCTCGGTGAGTACACAACTAGAATCTTGTTCTAGCCCTCATCCGTCGTTTATTAGATGTCGTACGTCCATATGTCTCTGCGTCATATATCTGTGCTTTGATATAATTCTAGGTCAAAACTCGTATGCAACTCGTGACCGGTAGTACCAACCTTGGTATGGTTGGCACCCTCACCTCGATCATTCGGGAAGAAGGGTAAGCTTCGTATGGCTTAGTCGTCTATTTTAGCCAATACTAACCACCAAATATAGTGTCGGCAGATTGTACAGAGGTACCATGGTGTTAATAGCCTTGGTCCAGGTCCTTTTGAACACTTATTATTAGGTCTGGTCCCGCCCTTGCTTCTGGAGGCACCTAAGCGTGCAGTCAAATTGTAAACCGCTTTCTTGCGACTTGGGATGTCTTCTCAACATCCCCTTCATTAGTGCTGCCAATGATTTCTGGGGGAAAACATTTTTGGCAGCGACTGGTGAAAGCAAGATGACCCAGCAACTCTCCATTATCACGGGTTGCGCCGCCGGTGCCACGGAGTCCTTTGTCGTCGT
>JBBPME010000304.1:0-26388 GCA_038090155.1 Rossbeevera pachydermis
AAGGGAGCTGAAGGAGAGGGAACGAGAACGAGAACGAGAAAGGGAGGGGAAGGAGAGGGAACGGGAACGGGAACGGGAACGGGAGAGGGAGAGGGAGAGGGAACTGAGGGAGAGAGAGAGAGAGAGAGAGAAGGAAAGAGAAAGAGAGAAGGAAAGGGACAGGGAGACGGGTAGAAATTCGGAGCGGGACAGAGGCAGGGACAGAGCGAGGGACAGAGACAGAGAACGCGAAAGAGAGAGGGAGGGTGAGAAGGAGCGACAGCGACAGCGGGATCGGGCGAGGGACGAAGATCGCGAACGAAGACGGAGGCAAGAGAAGACTGTTCAACGAGAAGATGAGGATCAACGTCGAACGTCTAACCATGCAAGGGCGAAATCGCCCCCAGTCGACAAAGTGGATTCTGGTTCTCTCTCGGGACGGCCTGGACGAGCCCGTAGTCTCGATAACGCACAACGTCCAACTCTAGTTCAGCCTCTGCTGTTCACTCTGCAGGACGAGCCACCCCGCCACCGCAAGAGTGACGATCGACCACGCGATGCTATGCATCAGGGTTCCTCCAAGGCAGCACGTACAAGCCCGAGCCCAATCGTGACGGTTGCACGTGTTGATCGCCTCCCACCCGTGTCCGCCCGACCGACGTCCGAGTTAGCTTCTGCAGCCGATCTAAATGCTCTTCGGGCTCGCGAAGCCTGGGAGATGGATCGGTTGTGGAAGGGCAGGAGCCTGGTGCAAGGTCAACATGAGACCAGCATAATCGCTTCACCCTCCAGCGTAGACTCGAAAGCTCTCAACGAGACAGCCAGAGATGCCTTTGCGATACAGAGCTTTACGCACGGATCAAGTCACACATCGTACGTGGTACAACCATTGCAAGCGCACCCCATACCTGCCAGCGTATTTTATGCCAACATGCCATCGGCTCCACCGCCAATCATCTATGCTGCTACCTCTCCATACGGGCAGCCACATCCTTCTTCTTCGAGGGACACCATTTACCGATCCATGCCCAACTCTTTCTCGTTTCCTTCCAAAGACTCCTCCATAGACCCTTCGGCTCGTCCCAACCCTCTACCTAATCCCCCACGCGAATCGACTTATCACCCTGCTCAATTACCAGTCTTGTCAAACAGGAACAGTGGATCTGCTTCAGAATATTGGGCAAAGTACGCTAACACGTCTTCACATTCATAATATACCCCACTTCAATTTCGTCGTGCGCAATGATGCATTTTGCACTACATACGTATTTCTGTTTCATCATCACTTAGATTCACGTACGCTCACGATATTTCCGAACCGTTACGACAATCCATTCAGTTATTTTTTTTTCCTTTCCTCTTCACTCTAATGTTGTGTTTCACTTGGGGCATTTCGTTCACCGTTTTTGTTGCTGTGTCCTTTTTTCTCTCTCTATTCGCTTATTACCTTGGACCGTGCGGACCTATGTAACAGCTCACAACAATATTTGCACTGGTGATAGCGGCCAAATATAATTCCTATCTCCAACAAAGAGCGAGCAGGTAGGGTTACGTAATGTCCTCTGCCTTCGCTTTGCTCAGCTCGTAAATCACGCCTAGAAATCTTCCATTTTCAAGTGCAGCAGAATGAACTTCTTCCATGAGCTCTCCCTCCTGAACTTTTGTTGTACATCTTTCACCACGCCACCCACGTACCAGGGACCCTCGTTCCAGGTATCTACGATAACTCCAGCATTTTAGGTCCCATCTTTATCAAGGAATTCCACCCTGCTCTTCGGAAGGCTCTCATCACCAAATGTGCCTTTGCCCGCGTCTGTAGGCAATGGTATTACCTTGCTGAGCTGATCCTCTGTTTACATTGGTAGCACACGCTCCGTGTCATCTCTCTCTAGTACGCTGGAGCGTTCCGCCGAGGGAAAGGGCGTGGTCGTTGGCGCGCGACCATTCGGTGAACACACGCGACGGCTGGTCATTGCTATACAAGACTGTGCCGAGGACGCAGATACCGAGTACGATTTATCAACCAACTACGCCAGCCCGGGTCTACCGTACAGTGTTCTAAACGGACTCTGGCGGTCTGCGAACTCCTTGCGCGTGCTTGACTGGTCCTCACCCAACCTGGAGTTGCCTATTTCTCAGATAAAATGGCTCCTTAACGATTGTCCCCAGCTCGGTGTTCTAAACTGTCCTGGAATGCTTTTGTCCGTGGGAACCGAGGAGGTTACTATCCCGCCTACCGTGACGACGCTCTGCCTGTGTGCTTTGATCCGGGTTCGGTCAATTCCCAACCTATACCATAAAACTGTTCCACCACCCGCTCCCTTGCTAGCACTCCAAGAGCTCGTCCTAGACTTCTCTGGAGAGGTCTGTGCTTACCGCCACCTCCTAGTCCTCAATTAGTCTCGGTCCACCTGTACAAACTCGAGGCTGAACTCTGCCCTTCTTTGCGTATACTCACAGATATGTCCCAACTTGCGTCATCTCACTATCACCTCGGACAATTTCATGAGCTTCTTCGGCAATATGTCCGAATCCAGTTCCGTCTTTGTGCCTACTATCACCAATACTTATCTGGGACTGAGAATTCACTGTTCATCCCCGTCGGACTTCAAAGCGCTTTGCGTTCTTGGAACATGTGAGACCTAGGATGCCCTCGTTGCAAGTGATACGACTCCTCGGCGAGTCTTACGTCCAGTGTTTGCTCAAGAAGGATACGGATTTCGTCGTGCGTGTGTTGCGCCATCTTATGGAAACAGGCGCGATGGTTCGGTTGGAGGACAAGGACAGGGTGCTGTTGACAGGTTAGCAAGGGACTGTGTCTGTTACTGACCCTGCTGTGGGTGTGATTTAGACAGATTGAAGGCGCTTGGGCATATGTGACGGTGGTCATCTAGTTTATTTCGCGGGCGGCGATGTTGGGTGTGTGTAAGCCCAATAACGTGCACCATACGCTATGTCTGTAACGATTCTCGTGGAGATACCCGTGTAGAGCGCAGTTCAGTTCAGTTATCCACCCGTCATACCGGTTTTCAGAGGAAGTTCTAATAATACCTCGCAGCCACAACGAAGAAAACGGGTTCGATACAGATACATGATTCCCACATGAAAGATGATAATACAAAATATGCAAATTGTACCAGGTTATCCATGAAATAAATCGGTTGTAAAGCGGGACCCATCGCTAAATAAACATGGTAACTCGAGAATAGCATACTGCCCCCAAGACCATTGTCACGACGAGTACGCACGATAATCCAGGGGGAACTCTGGCACAGGATAGTCCTCCCACTGACGTTCACCGGTATCAAGGAAGCGGCGCAGCCTGGCGACTTGTGACGAGAGATACATGAGGATGATCTGCATCTTGATGTCGAGCTTCAACTTCAATATTTCTTCGCACGTTTGTAGCGCTTGTACCCGCGTCGCTACGAACATGTTGCCCGAGAAACCAAGCTCTTTGAGGCTATCGATCATTTCCCCAAATTCTGAGCACCAAGCGAGGACGCCAAGCTGCCAGCGCAGCGCAATGATTAGTCAATCTCATACTCATAGAGGTATCGTGGGAAAAAAGACATGCCTGGCCGTATTGTTTGAACCGCCCGTATAACACGTTTGGCGCAGCCTTGAGTGCAAAGTCGAGAGCCTGGTTCTGTTTGATGACTTGTTCGTCTGGTATGTAGGGTTGAGCAATCGGTTGAGGCTGGAGGGTCATCAGTCTAAATCCACCCAGGGACAGTCGGTGCTTACCTCGGGTCGTGGAGGGGGTTCCTGGAACCACTCGTGTCCAGAGTAGTCGACTTCACCACCAATATCGACGACTTCGAGGTTCTTGCCTGTGTAGTCCATTTTGGGTCGTGAAAATGAATCGAGTATGCCGGACTGGACAAAGAAGGCTTCGAGGAGTAGCGCAAGGTCTTTGGGAAGCGGCGATTGTGTAGATTCAGGCTGCTTAGCAGGTATGAAAATAGTTTGTCGGTTCGAGTTTTGACTGATCAAGTAGTTGAACAAGAGAATGAAATCAAATATTGAAGACGCACCGGCTGATAGGAGATGGTGGAGCTTTGATGAGGTGGAACTTGGGCCCGTTGGATAATTGACGACGAGCGGCAATGTCCTGGGGACAATCAGAAAGGGAAGTATGACTCATCAAAAAAACTGACCTTATTGATATAGTGGAGGGATGTCCTGGACGCTTTGAAAGAAGGCTGATGTTGGGCTCGAGGGCTAGCTGTGCGGGACTTCTTAAGCCTTGCGATAGATTGCCGGTGGCGCTCAACGGAGATCTGACTAATCTGTGATAACTGACGGCGGAACTGTGGAGAAGGTGATGGAAGCGCAGAAGCAAATGCGGTCGTGGGCGTGGTACTCGAAGTAGGAGAATAGAGTGCACTGTCGAGTTGCGTGGGGGATGTTACGAACGACCCCGAGTCTGAATCTGGGCTCTCTGTGTAGACGTTTGTCCGGAGAGGATGCAGTATTGGCCTGGAAGGCGACGCCGTTGGTTTGCGGGGAGGTGGGGTAGGGATAAGAGGGGGTGGAACGGGGAGCGGATAAGGGGAGTTGGGTGCGAAGAGTGCAGAGGGATAGAATGTAGTGATATCAGGGAACTTGAGTTGAACTGAATCGCTGAGAGCGGAAATGCGCGATGGAGGAAAGACCGCGGATACGTCGAACGGATCAAGATTATTTACGTTCCGACTGAGCCAAGACGGTGATGGAGGCAGGAAGGACGATCTTGCAGATGAGTTTATCAAGGAACTCCTTATTAACGATGATGGGGAAGCAGTGAGTTCTGATGGATTCACAATCTGGTAGTAGGATGGGTCGCGACCGAGTCCAGCAGGCGCGGAGTGCTTTCTCCTGAGTTGTGGCGGTGGTATAAAGATGGGAGCAGGAGAGGGCTGCTCAGGTAGAGAGGATATAGAGGCAGTAGGTGACGGTGCACTGTCGATGTCACCGGCAGTAAAGGACGAGGCAGACTGATGGGTAGGGTTTGGAGGGAACTTTGGTGGAGAGAGAGTTAGCGATGAACGAAGAGTTGAAAAATCAAAGCCACGAACTTGATTCTGGTCCTCGCTCCTGATAGTGTCGACAGAGGAAGTATCGATAGGTTGCGATACAAACGAATCGCGAAGGATCTGTGAGAGAGGCTTGAAACGCTTGAAAGAGCTGGGAAATCTATGCCTCCGCTTGGGGAACTCGGGCTGGCTGGCTAACGGGAATAGAACTGGAGGTGCAGACTTGGTGTCGGGCTCTTCCTCGATGACGTCCTGATGTTCGGTGTAGTCACCGGGAAAGGAGTTGTGCTTGACAGAGGCCGAGGTCGATGGGTGAGGAAGTTGGGCAGAGGCAGCGGTAGAGGTTTCGGGGGTGGGTATATGCGTAGGAGGTTTTGGGAAGGCGAGACAGATGTCGGAGTCGTCGGTGGCGGTGCGGGTACGGGAAGAGGAAGCCCTGCTGTCTGTGAAGGAAGAGAGGTGAATGGATACTTTGGAGATGTTCTTGAGACGAAAGAGAGTGGATTTCGTGCGAGAGACGGGGACTGAAGACTCGCAGTGATCCGCTGGAGTGTGGGAAGAAACGGGGACGTCGGTTAGCGGAGGGACGTCGTCTGCGGCGATGAGCTCAAAGTCGCCAGCGCCGTCGTCGAGGGCTGGGTCCTTTGAAGGCGGGGCCCGCTTCTTTCCAAAGAGTGAGTTGGTCGTGCGAGAGAATGCACGGGCGAGGAGTCGGGAGGGATCGAAGGAGGGAGTCGAGCTGCGCAAGGAGCCGCGAAGGCCGCGAGGTAGCTTCGACTGGAGAAAGTTGTGCGCCGACGTCGTGTGTTCCCAAGTCCTCAAGATACGGACTTGCGAGGGAGTGCCGATGGCAAAAGCGCGACCTTTGAACGAAACCGGGTCTCTAGGAAGCGTGACTTGTGCGTGTCTGCTGGCTGGAATTTTGGGATGTAATGTAATGAACGAGCAAAGTCACCGTATCACCTCGTGTATATTCGTCACCTTTCCTCGAGGCCACTCTCAGGAGAGTGTGTTGTGTTCGTCATCTTCCTGCTCTCCAACGGCTTAGTGAGCGGGACATTCGACCTCAAAGCACTCGCCAGCTCAATCTCTCTAGACCTTGAACGTCCACGACTTCACCCAGAGCACCGACTAGAACCCTTGACCCTATTCATTCATACTTGCGAGATCGAATCTTGCACCTTATCGCCCGATAATAACTGACCCCTCATCGGTGCATCTCTCCTCATGGCCACCAGACGCCTATTTCTTCTTCTCAATGCAAACCCGATCAAAGTTGCACGGCACAAACACTGACAGCCACGCTACCAAGATACCACACTCATCCTGCTGGTCGACCCCTCTGAGTTGCGAGGTGTGTGCACGCCAGGCGGATAAGAGGTGACGGGAATCGGATCTTTAGATTACCGTTCGTAGCTGATCATGAAATAAGCATGCCTTCTCGCACCATAAACTTGCCAGAATGTGTCATTTGAAACCCAGTAATACACATCGAACATGTAACATTGTGCACGAAGCGAGAGAACACACGCACGTTGATATCCTCATTCCAGTAAACCCCGTCGCTCTCCAGTATCCTCCGCACCCAGCAAGTCAACCTCATCGGCAGAAGAGGAAATAAAGCGACGCATGAATGGAACTCTCACAAGAGCCTCTCTTCCCCCCGCCAACACCTTCGTCGTCCCAAGCCTGGCCCACGTCACTACTAAGTCGCTTGCAAAACCTCCTCCCATCAATGCGACGACCAAGGCAACCACAAAGAAATCTCCACCCCTCGCATAAACCGTGCGGCCTTCGTCGAACGGGTAGGCCACCTCGATCGTTCGCATCCAGGATCCCCCGCCAATTTGCATAGGCTCCTGAATCCCACCGCCACCTATCCCACTTACCCCCGTAGACCCTCCATCGCACCACAAAATCATGCTCCCCAGTTCGTTGGCCCTAGTTTTCGCTTGTTCCCACATCGCCAGTCCGATCATGGTGTCCCAAGTGCGAGCGGGTCCCAGAATCACAGCCGGCCGTGACTCCAAGTTGGCGAACACAGTCGGTGACGTAAAGTCAAGACATATAGACGATGTCACGGGAATGGGTCGCGTCCAGTTTTGTTCTTCCGACCCCCACTCAGGTTTCGTTATTTCCTTGGGAGCTTTCAGTTGCCAATGAGAAATTTGAGGGGGGTCAACAGATGGTATCTTTGAGAACGATTCCGTGACTTTTCATCTTCATCAGAGCAAGAAACACCAACAGAAAAACGATCACTGCTCACAGGGAACGAGATTGCGCTTATAATACTGAACGACTTCGTCACCTAGTGTTTGGTCTTTGTGTACGATTGCAAATCCGTTCCTAGTGTGTTCTGGATCACCGACGACATACTCATCAAAGGCTACGCCAATGAGGGACGGGAGCGCCAATTGTCGAACCTTCTCAAACGCATCCTCACGCTCCTTTTCAGAGTAGAACACCACCGCACTTTCGGGCCAAAGGAGAATATTTGCGGCGTTCATCTTCTTCATCTGGGTAATGAAATCGTCCAAGGTGGCACGACTTCCGTCCGATGGAATGGGTAAGACACAGCCAACTGTGAATGGCGTGTGTTTGTCGATATTGACACGAGGAAGGGTGATGTAGGTGGTAGACGAGGGAAACGTGAGGGCAAGCAGCACGGTCACGAGCGACAAGAGCCCTTTGGTCCTAGAAGAAAAAAGTGACTGCTTGCCGTATGCATCTTCTAACGGCTCGTATTCCGAGGAGCCCATGAGCCACTGAGCCATCAACTCAGAACATACCACTGCCCACGCCGCGACGATCCAATCAATGCCGGCTGGACCAGTAAAGGGCAGCATCCAACTATATGCAGAGGGAACAGGGGATGGCCACCAGTTCAACAAACGACCGAGAGGAGAGATTCGCGATGTGATACACCAAGATGTTGCCCAGAGTGCGGGGAAGAGCGTGAGCTGAGCCCAGCTGATGTCCAGCCGAGACCTGAGACGGATGTGTAGGTACATGGTCAAGATAACGATGGAGTACGTTGCTCCAGATAAAAACACGATGGCAACCAGAGACTCTGTGGTGCTGGAGAGGGCAGTGGCTGCCGCTCTCCAGTGTGCGATGGTCGATCCTACTGTCACTGAGACCCATGAACAAAGTAATTCCCGCCCTCGAGTTTGACGACGGCAAATTCTTTGTCCATGGATCATTAAAACTGACAGGAGAAGTACCAAGGGAACGAAGCTGGGCAAGGGTCCAAGGGCCCAGCTTGCCAGGGCGACTTCTCCCAGTGCAAAGACGGGGGTTGGATATTGGTTGAGTATGAGCGCTTGGAATGAAGTTGCCATGATGGCAGTCAGGAAGAACCACGCAGGGCGGAGGGACAATGCAATTTATACCACCTTTGGGGGGGTCAATTGTCCAAGTCGTTACTAGCACTGGTATTGACCGACTACGACATCTACAGGATGCCATCTAAGCAGTCACAGAGCATGAGGCCTGAAGAACAATATCTAACACCCGCTAGACCAGTACAGAACAAGAATGGATTCGATCGTGCCGGACAGTGAACGACATTAGACGTAGTACGCTTGAGAACAATATGAGAAGGTGCACGATATATCAGTTCCATCTACTTTGAGCGTACCGATATCGATCGAGATATAATCACCCATATCCACCACGGGCACCGGCTATCCCGTGGCCTCCTGATCTGATGGTGGTGGTTCCATAGATGGAGCAAACGGATCCCCGCCGGCGTCCATCAATGTGCTAGCCAGCAAAGCTTCCGCGCTGTCCAGACCGTCGAGGCCATGCACGCCTTCGTAAGGCGTACCATCTGGTCCAAGAACGCTCATGTCCAGTTCCCCGACGACGTCTTCAATTTGGTTGGCATTGTCATGCCCGACAACGTCGACGGTGATATCTCCATCCAAGTCTTTGAACGATGCATCCAACATGACCGCCCCTTCGTCGACGGTGAGCATGGGTTCAGTCGGCTGGAGGGATAAAGCTGGGGGTCTAGGAGGCGAGGGCTTCGTTTGCGGTTCAGAAGCACCTTCATGGCTTGCAAAATTGGCTGCCGTCACGTCCTGAGTGGCATCCGGCACGGCTAACACGCCTGGTTCGTCCTGGTCCATGTCTTCGTCACCCTCGGGCTCATCGGGGAGGGGGGCCAGAGGCTCATCGGCTTCTTCTTCGTCATCACTGAATTGCTTGCATAGGTTCCTTGTATAAGTCGCCTTGCGCGCCAGACCTCAGGCCTTTGGAACACACCTGTTTTTTGTCTGTCTTTACCCACTTGTATATTTTCATGGACGAACCAGAGGGCGCGCTTTCTGGAGTGATCCATACTTTCTCCCAGCACACGACGGGCTGCATAAGCTGACGCCTTGCAGCCTCCGTCGTGGCAAGGCGCACCCCGATTCTTCGTCTGGTGGCCATTGTCCACTGCGCTGGTCGGTATGAACGCGAAAGGAATGAATGGACCCCTGACACTCCAAAGTTACCGCGGTAACAAACTACTACGACACATGTACCATATTTCAAGTCGGTCGTTCAGCCCAACGCAAGACATCTTCGAGAGTCACAGCTGGCGATATAGACTGGTGGAATTTGAGTAAATGTATCGCAGCACATACATACGACCAACCTGTCCTTGCTGGCTGCTCGTACCACCAACAGCAGGATCAGACGTAGTATCCAGAACCGTAGTACGTAGCTCCATGAGGCGTGCTTCGAGTTCGGCGCATTTTCTGATAAAAATTAGACTAAAGGACAAACCATGGCTATGAAACATATCGAACGTATGGATGGAGGCCGTCTCTTCGCGCCGAAGCTCCAGTTGGCGCTGCATCATGCTTTCGAGATTTCCTCTTGCCTTTAGCGTCGCGTTAATATTCCGTACAGAGATACAACAGACGGACTGACCTGCACTGGACGTAGGTCGTTTGCAGCAGCCATCAGATTCTGCGCAAGCACTGTGATCCATTCAACGTGGCGTTGCCATTCCGGAGGAGCGGTAGAGTATGGAGACAGAGGTGGGGCAAGGATGGCGCCCGTGAGATTGGAGTACGTGACCAGGAGAGAGTGTAGGACAGATAGTAGTGCGGGGCGGCGGTCTAGTGGTGTGACGGTGAGCACACGCGGGATGCAGAGCCGAGCAACCGACTCACCTGTGCTTGGATCGGGCGGATATAGCTGGTGTCCGCCTAGCTCAGCCAACGAGGGGATAGTCTCCTTGACCTTGAAAAACGGTGTTAAGCATTGTTGGCATCTGGAAGCGCAGGTCGTACAAACCACGTATCACCAAAGACATTATACTGTCCTTCCTCGAGAATCCAGTCCACCCTGGGCTTTTCCAGTTGAGTCAGAGACCATGTCGGGATGTCAGTCTGGTCAGACAATATCTCGTGCTGGTTCACGGTGCTGATATCGACATCACCGCGATCTTTGACACGATCTTTGAGCAGCTGGAGCAGTCTCAGGTTGTGCGCGGTGTAATTAGAATAGTGGGAGGGGGGGGAGGGAAAGGGATTCCTCAGTTCCGTCTCTTCCTCCTCCATGGTCCAAGCCAAGGTCGACCTATTTTTGTTTATTTATTAAACATTCCCTTGTAGTCAACTATCATGGTACGCCGGATCGCGTCGCAGGTGCACAAGCAAGTCTCCCGGCTCATGCAAGCCAACTACATCCGTGACGAGCCAGTGTGGTACCAAGCAGTCCTACAGTATCCCCCCCTTCCCCTTCCACCGCGCGCCCCTACCTTCCAAGCCCTATCATCTCGCAAGCCCTCCGTCTCGCGTCTTCGCCCCCCAAAAACCCAGCCCTTGACCATCAAATACCTCGAGGATAGAATTCGGCTCCAATTCTTCAGAGACCATCCGTTCGAAGCATTCAGACCCGTGTCCATCGTAGAAGGCGAATCGGTCGAGCCAGAGCACCCGGTGAGAGAAAAGGACTGGACGAGGCTGAGCCAGCGGACCAAAAATCCAACAGCAGAGGAGTAAGCGTCATATTTTGGTCCTCTTCCCTGTTGCATTCCTCTGATTTCTGTCTCAAGTGCAGTTCTTTTCGCTGCCAATTTGCACGAACATCACGAGGCCCCGCTCACCGTCGCTTATACCCGCGCAGTCGCAGAGTTTCGAACTCTCCGTGCAGAGTATGACATCGCGAACTCGTTTGCTCGCATGGAGGCTGAGGCGTATGGTACCGTGTTTCCGTCCGAAGTTGATCGGACGTTCGAGAAGGAGGACATGGTTTACAAGTCTGCCGAACGCAAGAAGGCCCTTGATGAGAGTGCCCTCCGTGCTCGCAAGCGTTGGCGTGCGATCCTTAACCTTGACAGTGGTATGGGCAATACTTGGAGCCGTGGTCAGGAATATGTCAAACGTCAAAATGATGGTGTTCGACCATCGCATCTCGTGGACCAACAGACACAACCACCTTCGAACCCGTCAGAGGAACACTTGTTCGGCAGTCGATAGCTTAGGATATTGATTCAGGTTTAATCAGGTTTAATTCCTTTTGGCACGCCTCAATGCATATACAACCAATACAACAGAAGTCCAAATTATGCTTTGACGCGTGATTGTGCGGCCAAGGCCGCATTCATTCCCATCCAAGTCTTCTCCGAAAGACTTAGTAGCCTTTGCATGTCCGAACTCCAATCGTTCATTATATCCTCTGCACTCCGCTTGGGCGTAAAACTTACGACGGCCGCTGGTCGGTCTATCCGTGCCCATATGGTTTTGGAAACAACCAGCCGAGCAAGCGTCTCCTCTGTTTGCTGTGGTGTAAGGTCAAGAAGGGTCGTTAGGCGGGATAATCTAATTCGAGTATAGTATTGAGAAACGACTCGGATGTTCTGAAAATCATGGGTCAGTCCCAGCGCGTCTCATGCAGGGAAATTACTCACGTGTTCAATTACACGCGTATGGAGGTCCTCCCATTGCGCAGCATTTGAGAACACGGGTGTTGTTCGCAAGAACGGACCATAAATGGTTTCGATCCCCGGCCATCTCATCAGCTCTTGTGTTACAAAGGATTTGACGAGGTTGCTGGAAAAGCAAGTTCAGCAGTTTTCAAATATCATCACAAATCATCATACATATGCAACTCGAGTTTCTCCAGGGCAGGGTTCACAAACCAGTGGTGTAACATATCCGACTGTTCGTTACTATGAGGGGCAAGGACAACATAATAGACGATGTGTTCGAGTGCCTATGGTCGGAGGATCAGATCAATGCACATTGTACGACAAGGTCACTCACTGCACGGCTCTTACTTTCATCCTCTTTTATCGTCGGCGTGTCCCACACCTTCTCGTAGTGTTTTGCGACTTCCAAGTACGCAGTTTGATGTAGTGCTTGTTGAATCATCAAATCATAGAACTTGAGTTTGAGGTCCTGACGGCGATATCGATCAGTAGTTCGAGTAATAAAAGAAGCCCGGAAAAACCTCGTTCTCCTTTTCTTTGAGGAATGTCTCGTTGACCTTCCGACCACCGACCCTCGCCTTGACCCACTCAGGTTCCCCTCCTCCGATCGCCTTCTTGTCCTCTTTTTTCTCTTTCCCCGCAACTTCGGCGTCTTTCAGACGTGCCAGTGCAATCAACAACCGCATTTGTTCCAAAATGAACTCAGTCTTTTCCCTCCGTTCCATCGACGAGTATGTTTCCACTTGGAGATCAGAGAGCAGATCAGACGCCGTTTGTAACGATTCCTTGATAGCGGGTGCCTGTGCGGATGCCTGTTTCGAGAGACTTTCGTGGTAATGCGAGAGCAAGAGAGTGACGCGCGCACGGGGGGTCTCGAGGAATATCTAATCGAAACCACTTTAACCGGCAACTAGAAGCAGAAAAGAGAAAGCCTCAGACATACCTTGCCCTCAGTGACCGATCGCAACGTTTCCACCAGTTCCAGCCACTTTACATTACCTTCCCGTATTCTGATTTCTGCTAGCCACGCAATTGCTTGTTCCACCATAGCCTGCACGACGCCCTTGAGCTGCCCGTGCTTCTTGCTCAACACGTTGATGGTGGCGTTGAGCTGGACATAATCCCGCGCATTGTAGCATTGGTCCAGCGCAGCTTTCGCGAGGCGTGTGGTCGATGGTAAATCAGAAGCCTATGTCACTGGTTAGACAACGAACGACAGAATGCCTTGGACGCACATTTCTCGTTTGCTTCTCCAAAGCAAGAAGCTTATCCAGGGCCTCCGAAAGTTTACCAGACTAGCGACATATGAGGGTCATGTGGGTCTGAAGGCAGACGACAAACCTCTGCGAGTGATTTGGTTTCTGGAAGCAATGCATCCACTTCTGCTGTGAAATCTCTTTCTTGTTTCTTTACTTCTGCCATTGCTAGACGATAGTGTGAGCGCGAATATGGCTGGTCGGCACTCGGCGTGAAATGACGCGTCGCAAAGATGTTTGGTGTTGTTTGCACTACACTCTCAGTCTTTCCTTTGTCGGCTTCGATCGTCTTAGCACGTCCTTTCCAATCTGCGCTATAATAGTATTCATGATAATAACCCTACAACAAGCGCCAGCACCCGTGTACTATATGAGTAAAAGCGTCCGTCGCAAAGGAGAATTCATAGACAAACAGGAGGAGTGTCATACAGCTCGGTCGTCATCGATGGAGCGGAGGAGTTCCATGGAAGTCCTTGGAGCTCGCGTTTTTCGTTTGATGGCTCATCGCCATTCTTTTTGGGGGCATGGGGCATAGAAAATGACTTGTCGAGCATGTGCATAGTAAACGAGAGGGGGAAAATACGGTATGCGAGGGCCATCAGCCCCGTGAGGAAAGCGGGAAGCACATAAGAGATTGGGTTCATATCGCCATATCCTATGAAAAGATGGGCAGTTTTGTCGAAGGACGTCTCCGTATCGGGAAGCGTGGCGTCGACCTCCGCGTCAGCCATCATAATAGGCTCGACGCCGACGGACTGGTGCGTCACTTGTGGTGTTGCATCAATCGCAGTCTCAACGCACGTCGGCGTTGCATCCACAAAGGCGTCAAGCAGATCGGGTTTGATCTGCACCATCCGGTCGACGAGAGACGGAGCTGACTGAATTCCCTGCTCGGAGACCTTGGGCCTAACGTGAGCAAACTTGTTGACGTACGTCTTTTTGATGGTAGCATCAACGCTTTGCTCCTTCGTGGGTTTTTTCATCCCCTGTCCAGAAGTCTTGGCCCTTTCCATGATGCGCACGGCTTGGAGATGGGGCAACCAATCTGTCACCCTCTGCCATCCCTGCCCATTGGCTTCTACATAGCCTGGACGGTTCTTCTCATGGAAGAACTTGAGGGACTCCAGGTGTGGTGCAAGGTGACTGAGAAGAATGGTGGTGTGAAGGGGGTCGTTGACGGTGGAGTGGCCCACATGGAAGCGGACAAGCGACCTCGAGGAAACATCGAGGGCACACAGCGTTTCCGTGGACCCCGGCTGTGCGTCTAGCACGAGGGCAAGGTTCTGCAGCCGCTTACAGTTTTGCGTGAGAGTGGCAATGCCATCCAAGGTCAGGGTTCGTCCCGAAGAACCAGAAAATCGGGCCATGGGACACAAGCGAAGGGTCTCGATGTTAGGACATGCTTTGGAGATGTAACGCAAGTCTTCATTGAGGAAGAGCGTCGACTCCGGGAGGTCAATATCGAGGCGGATGAGGGAAGGGAGAGAGGAAAGGTATTGGAGCGGAAGGTGACGAGAAAGTTGGTCGGCAGCACCGCGAGACGTTGCTCGCACGAGCTCTGTAAAGCGAGATGCGCCCGTGGCACTGATCCGCAAAGAGAGGAGCGATCCGCTGAACCGCTCGACTATCAGGACCGAGAGGTCTTGCCAATCAGCCATGTCGGGAGGGTCTTCAATGACGAGCTCGAGACTAGTGAGCGAACTGGTGATGTGCTTCAAGAACACAGCGATGTTCGCCACTTCGCCGGTCAGTTGCAGGCTACGAAGATCCGTGAACACGCCACTCGAGTGTAGGTCGCCAGTAAGGCGAAGCGACGACTTCTTAATTTCCGTGAAGTCTATCTCGTCACCAGAGAAGACCCCGCTATCAGATGATGCGTCACTTGGAGTCGCAGCGCCAGAAGAGAGAATGTCATCGAAGAAACCTTCCACAGCAATGATGGATCTTCCAGTGAGATCCAGTTCAAGGGTGTAAAGACAAGGCAAAGAAGCGGCCCACTGTCCGACTTCGGACGACAGAGCACCGGGTGCAACCAAGGCTAGCCTCTCGAGAGTGTTTTGCGAGCGCACAAGATCCGTGAACGTTTCAGGAAGGCTGGAGGGAGACATGAACGAAAAGCTAGTCAGCTGGGTGTGGTTGCAAATGTCGACGAGATAGGCGCCAAGCTGCGGAATCCTAGAGCCAACATCCAAGATCAGGCTCTGCAACTCGGGGTTCAAGAAGAGTATGCAGCGCTCCAGGCCAGCTGCTGTGTCTACCCTCCATATGAGGGTCTGCAAATGTGGCAGGATATAGGGTACAGGGCAGTTCTCTGCGACGGCGGCGAAGATGGAGGGCGAGACGCTTGGAGATGTCTCGATGTATGCAACGCGGCGGACCCGTTTGCCATATGCGAGGACTCTGTCCCAGTCCTCTGGGTTCGGCGCTTTTGCCTGTCGTAAATAGTCAGTCAGGAGAACATTGAATACACGTGGCCAAGACTAACCAAACCAAGCCCTGGGCGGCGGGCTCTCTTCATGAGGTTGCTAGGAAACAACGAGATGAGGGGGAGAAGAGAGTCGAGTTCCCTCCATAACACATTCAATGCGGGTTCACAGACTGCCTTGCAAGTGCGTGCCAATCGAGACATGGAGCGGCGTCCATTGGGTGACTCGATTATAGTATCAAGGACTCTCTTCGCAGTGTCGGGGTCGCGGAATATACTGAGGAGCATGGTCTGATCGTAGACGGAGTGGTGGGAGGTGAGAAAGGATGGCTCTTCGGCTGGTATTGTCGAAGAATCGGAGTACGAGGAAGTGGAGGCAAGAGTCAGAATGTTAAATAGGTGAGACGTACCCTCCACTGCGTTCACGCCATGCGCACCAACAGGCCGCTCTCGGCACTGACTTGTGGATGCGGGCAGGACGGATTGACCGATCACGTGGGGAAATGAACAAACTAAGGAGGCAAGCCACGCTTCTCACTTGAGATATGGAGTTCCGTCCACACGCGCGAGGGGTGTGGCCCGACAGTGTGAAATCAAAGGAGCGTCCAGGCGCATGTGCGACGACCATCGGACTGTCAGTGGTACATATTTTACGCATCTACGCACCTAAGCCTCCTTGGTATTGAACAGCCTCAGATTTTGGCGAGCCGTGCCCACTGATGAAGATCGTTCACTGGCGAGGCCACGGAGGCACGTGGAAGACACGCATCGCCTGTTGGGATTCCTGTGATGGCATGAAACCACTGATATGAAAGCATTGCAAAGCGAAACACAAGGACCTAGGATAATCACATACTATGGGCAAATTCACAGTTCTCCGATTTCCCAGGGCACAGGTTCGCTCTCCCAATCATCCTCGACCTCTGCGTCCCCAAGGGTGCATTCACCCATTTCGCCAACGTCCCATATATCTCCGCCCCTAGATGGGTCGTATTGTCCGGTACGAGCTCCGTATAATAATCCGTGGACGACACGTTCCTGGTTATCCTGGCTTCGGGAAGGTGAAATTGCCAGCACGCGGCGGAACTTGTCAGGCAGGTTTACACTGAACGTGCCAGCCGCGTGACGATTTGCATCATTCTGCTCCTCAAGCGCTGGATCGTGGTTGCGGGTCCCAAGATGTAGTAACGGATCCCAATCGAGGTCTTCGGCAAGTCGATTCGAATGCTTGCTCCGATCCAAACTGACGGTCGCCACCTTGAGTGTGATAACATTCGAGGTGTCTAGTTCGTCATCGCTCTCTGCGTTTTCGACCCTCAACTTTTTACGACTGGCTGCAGCCTTTGTCTTTCCTTTGCCAATATCGCGATTAACGGACTCCTGGGGAGGTGGAGATGGCGGAACTAATGGATGTGATGGAGTTTGCTCGGGTTGGGAGTCAGTTACATCTAAGGTGCGCTTCGACGAGGACCTTGATTGGGAATCCTCGGAAACCACCGATTTAAAAACAGGCCTGTAGGAGGGTGCAGATAGATGATCTTTGGCAGGGAAAACTCTTGGGCGGATTGTTTGCTGGGGGCGGTCGACGAGATGACCTGAGGGGGCGGGAATCCACTTTGAATCGGCCTTGGCAGAAGATGGAGAAGCCAAGATTGGAGAATCGGGCTTTGCGGCGGGTTTCTTGGGCATGGGGAGGGATGGGAGAGCATCGTCAAAGAGTAGCTTGAATGACTTGCCACCTGCGGGTGCCTTTACAGGTGAATCGGGGACGAAGGAAGTGAGGTCGCAGCGTGGAAGTTGTTCGTCGGCTTCGTGCTCGCTAGTTGAGTCGTCCTGGTCCGAATTGAGGGCAGATAGATGAGCGTGCGAGCGGATGCGCTGACGCTTTGGCTTGTTGGGAGAGGGTGATACGGGATCACCACGCAAACGCTTTCGGGCACGGGAGACTGCAGTTGTGGACACGGGGAGAACATGGTTTGACGGAACAGGGTCTAGGGAAGGAGTGATTGCGCGTTGGGCTGGTTTTGGATGATGCTTGGTTGGGGTTGCGAACGGGTTTGGACGAGGCGAGGTTGGTTTTGCGGGCTTTTTGACGGGAGAAAAAGGGTTGAATCCAGGGAGAGGCGGTACGGGCTCTGCGGTACGAGGGTTGAGTGCAGGGAGACGAGAGTGTGCTTGGGGAGTGGATGGTGGCTTGGCAGGCAGTTTGGAGAGCTTCTTGTAGAGCTTGTACTTCTCGGCTGGACGCGACATTGTGAGCGAGCACAAGGAGAATTAGAGAAAGGGCGCACCGATAGAAGGATGTTCGCGGATGTCCTGTACGGAGGGGTCTCTACCGTGAGTGGAGGTAAAGTCGCGTTCCCAACTCTTTATCTCTGTACGGAGGAGGGCAAGCATGGTGGGAGAACCCGCGTCATTACGATGTTCATATCTCGTGCTCGTGCATTCCTCAATGACCCTGCTTTCTCTTCAGACCCTCGTCTTAATCCACACTTTCATGTTCCCCCTTCATCCTCACCTTCCCCTCCACAGTCCGCAGCCCCCATCCTTTGTCCCGTATCACCACCATCCCCCACGTCGCCTCCACGTCGTCCCGTCCTCTCACGAATTCTGCCAAAATCTCCCAGTCCAAGTCCCCGCAAATCAAGGATGAAAGCCCTCGTTCGCAGGCTCACCGGTCGCCGTAACTTGGACCGCATCGACGAACTGGATGAGACGGACCCGTTTGGAGCCAGCTATCATCATGACGGGCCTTACGAAGCGATTGCCCACAACGTTGTATATCCCCCCGATCCTGATCCCAGGACTAATCCACCCCCCGAGGTTTGTCACGTGTCCCCCTCACGTTCATCCTTGCTCATATCAGGTATCCATCAAGTTTGTCCCGCGTTCTTTGCGGCTCGGCCACCACAACGTAAGCCTCCCGTTCCCTCCAGTAACCCACACCTGTCTCACACCATCACATTTAGTCGACTCCCAGAGTGCCCCATGCTGAAATCGATTCATCATTGCACCTGGAACCCGGCCAGATCTTGCACCCAAGCTCTATCTTTTCCCCTCACCCTCCCAGCCTGGCTCCTCTTCCAATTCGCCCTGGCATCACCCGACCCGACCACTCCCGAAGTCACTCACTCCCGACACCCTGGACACGTTCTTCCACAGATTCATCGTCCCTGGATCTCGCAGGTGCCTCCCAGAACAGACCAGCGTCTTTGCAGACTCCTCGGGCACACCATTTCAGAGTCTTCGCCCCTGATATACCCAATGATATTCTACCACATTACCATCGTAATGCTGCGCCTTACGCCCTCCGGCAAACAGAAATCTCCGTCTTCCCTCCACCCCGATACGAATCTAGATTTCATAACCCTGCTCCTCCACGCTTGCCGCAACATATCCATATCCCACCATCTACCACATCGCCGGATGCACAGTCGATCCAGAGCACAATACCACTTCAGCACTCCAGTCATAACGATGGGTATCCACTCGATAAATCTCACGTGATCAAGGACATCATCACGCCAGGATCCGCTTCCAGTATCCACGATAGGCCTTCAGATTTCCCTCGAATGCGCCACGTTCCAAAACGCCTTGTGATGCCATCCCCACTCCAGCCTCAACACCCGCAGTCGCATCACAATGTTTCCTCCACCAGACCTGCAGCTAGGCCGGATGAGCGTCCAGATGATCATGATGTAGAGGTTGAGCACTTTAATGGGAAGCTTGCCGTGCAGATTCAGGAGCCAAGGGTACTACAGAAGAGATTATCCACCTTCCCGGCGAAAAAAAGCATACCCGATCACGTCCCCACAATACAGGATGCCGTCGTGCCGATAACAGGAAAATCTGCATTAAAGACGGAGATCCATACTGTGGAAATCAAAGAAAGGACACAGCGACGAAAGTTGAATAAACGGAAGAGCGCTTTCTAAGTTCGCTCTCCCTTTGTCCTTCTAACATTATTCAGTGCCATTTGAATCGGAAATGCCTCGACATTGTTACTCCGTTGGTCTTCTATTTCAACCGCAGCTTCGTATTCGAGGACTTATGGAATTTAATCCGCGCGCGCACGCACACACGGACATGACTGCAATTGCTATCGTATACTTGGAAGTAATATGTATGGTCACAGGCTAACACGAAGGGCATTTAAATTTTTTTAAATGTTTGATATACTGCGTCTTGCATCGAAGAACTTGGAGCCCAAAAGAGGGCAATCTGCGACTCTGAAACAGAATCACTAGATGCTTCATAGCGCTCCCATGATAATCGTGTTTTCCTATTGAGGCACTCTCCCACCACTGCTATCTGCCCGGAACCCAATGGGGGTACTAAGTGTTCACTTCCGCGATTACGCGAGAATCTGGCGGCCTGCCAGGGAGCGATCTGCGTATCCAGCTGGCGACTGCAACCTAAATACGTACTAGTAGTCTAAGTTATATTCATTCCTTGTTCGATCCCATTCATTTCATGCGGAGGTTCGACGGCCCGAAAAGGTCAAAATGCGGAGATGTACTGGCTACATGGTATTTGTACATATCGTCAGAACGCTTTCATTTCCCTCGCACAGGCGATTGAACGAGGCTATCCGGTTAAGAGGGGACAGGTCCCTACCTACCAATTAGCTGTTGACATGACAAGTCAGGTCAAAATCAGTGACGGCGACCAGCTTGTTCCCATGATACTGCCTACTCTTTCGAAATGTATTGTAATGGCTAGAAAATCCAGTGCCCAATCCTCCGCGCCACTCGTGAATCTAATCTAGCCGCTACTAGCAACGTTCTAACTCTAATTCCATTTCACCGCCTTACCCGACATAAATACCTACTCCATGGGAGCTTGACCCGAAATGCACCCCGCCTCTTTTTGCTTCCCGACGCTCCACCCATGGACTGTGCTGGTTTCCTGTTATGTGGTCTGGCCGTCCCTCTCTTAGCAGCCCTCGTAATCGATCGCATTCGATGGCCATCCAAGGCATGTCCCGCCATCCTTCTTGCCTAGGTCTCGCTCAAACTTCTTGTAGCTCAATGATATCCCTTGCGTCGGACCCTCGGGTCTCATTCTCTCCTACTACGGCGCTGCAAAGTTCGTTTACCATGCCAGATCCATGGTTCAGGAAGGCTATGATCTAGTCCGTCCCTTCAATTTTTTTTTTGGGTTTCGTTCCCCTCACCTCGAAGCTAGTACAAAGACAAATTCTTCAGAGTACCCATGATTGACCGTTGGATGGTCATCGTAACGGGCCCTAAACTCGTCGAGGAGCTCCGCAGAATTCCCGACGACAAGCTCTCCTTTGACCACGCCATGAGAGACGTGTGTGCTCCCTTTTCCCCTTCAACGCCATCCTTGCCCACCTACTTACCAACGTTCAGATTCTTCAAGTCAAATATACCTTCGGCCTCGAAGCTCAAACACACCCTTACCATGTCACCGTTCTTCAAGGCCAGCTCAAACGGAAACTCGGCGACATCTTTCCCGACATTCACCACGAGATATGTCAAACATTCGACGAAATCATTCCTCCCGATGAATTCGGTGAGCATAAACTTCATAAGCCCCACGAATTAGGTCCGACCACCAAACTCCGTAGGCTGGGTGAACGTTCCCGCATTTTCCGCGGGAATGAAGGCTACATGCCGTACAAGTAACCGCGTTTTCGTAGGGTTACCTATTTGTAAGTCGCGCTTCATATCGTCGCAAGGCGGTTGCTCAGCTCCGTCCGCAGGCCAATCGCCCGAGTTTGCCGATGTCCAAGTGAAATTCGCCCTGCAGATAGTTCTCCGAGCCAGTTTGGTAAACTTCTTTCCAAAGTTGCTGCATCCGTGAGCGCATTTCATTACCACTGATGGTGCGACGATTTGGACTATTGTGCTTCTAGAATCATTGGTCGCGTATTGACCAACACGCCTAGCAGCCTGAGGCGTTGCATGGATCTATTAGAGCCAATCGTGGAAGAACGTTTAAACCAATACATCAATAACCCTGACAACGAGTCGTCCTGCCTTCCGGTCTGCCATTCGAATCCCACGACAGTATCCGAGCTTATCTCTGCACTTCTAGGATGATATGATCACCTGGCTTCTCGAGGTTTCCAAACCAGAGGATAGGAACCTACGCAGCATCTGCCTACGCATTCTCATATTAAATTTTGCATCTCTGCATACTTCTGCTCAGGTCTGTCACCCTCTTTTTTTGAAAAACGATCATTAATGTCTCGACATAGACGCTGGGCCACGCTCTCTTGAATCTTGCATCGCATCCCTGGTATATAGAACCCTTGCGCGAGGAAGCGCGAGAGATAACTGAGCAGTACGGGTGGACGAAGGATTCAATGGCGATGCTGGTGAGAACGGAGAGTTTCCTGAGGGAGTCGCAGAGAGTTAGCGGCACCAGCCTCTGTGAGCCAATTCTCTCTATGCCATTGTGGTCGACGTATTGACCTTCGTACTAGTCCCCGTTATCCGCAAAGCCATGGAAGACATTACATTCTCTGATGGAACAACGATACCTTCTGGCACTCATCTGGCTGTAGCATCCGTGCCTATGCATCTTGATGATTGCTATTATGAAAAGGCATCTGAATTCGATGCATTTCGCTTCTTAAAAATCCCAGAAACTGAGGGGAATTCGCCGCAGAGACCTAGACTTGTCTCTCCAAATCGGTTGTTATACCTTGTATTCGGACATGGGAATCGGGCTTGGTGCGTACATGAGCCTCTTCTGGTACTTGGGGTCTGTGATTGACGGTCTCGCACAGCCCCGGGCGTTTTTTTGTTTCTACTGTGATGACTGCGATGATCGCTCATTTGGTGCTAAATTATGACATAAAGCTGAAGGATGGAGTACGGCCGCCAGACGAATGGTTCCAGATGAACTGTTCCCCAAACCGGACGGCGGAAATCATGTTCAAAAGGCGTTCAACATAAGCATGCCATGTTGTCTAGAATAATTTCGTATTCGCATCTCACTCTCTCGTGATAATCTGTCAAAGGTCGTTTTCATTTATCTGCTGCTATTCTCATCTTCCACTCGAGGAGTCAAGGGACGGTTTTAATTTGATTGGAAGCCATCCGAATTAGCCAGCACCATGGCGCACGCGTCTCGTGAACGCGATCCACTGTTAGGGGGATGACGTTACAAACACGCATGGTACTGAGAGATATAAATAGTACTTGTTTCCCCACGGTAAGAAGCCGATTTGTCGGTGTGGATCCAGCGAGGTGCTCTGCATTTCTGTGGCGATTGTCATCACCAAGCGCGCCGCCGTGGACTTAGTTCATCGTACGTAAAGTAAGGCTTGGCTGCCATTATTAAAGTTCTTGGCTCACCGCGTGGCCGGGAGCTGAAGTTCGCCTGAGAGCCACACATTGGGTTACGCCACGTCGAGGCGGGCCAGATGAACGTGTCCGCGGTTCAGGATCGAGCGGTCCTGCCTATCCCTCTCCATCACCGCCGCTGTGGATATTTATGTCAAATATTCAGGAAGCACCTGATCAGATGAAGTTGATATTGACTGTGGCCCAAGTCATTGAATGGACAGCGTTCAGGCGGGCGTAACTGATCCATATCGGGATTCAACATGCGGAAGTTAATGGATGAGCGAACGATCGCGTCTCGTTTGCAATTCCTTCCGACGGGACGAAGAGGGGATAAATGTCCATTACAAATTTCGTTCGAGGAACAATACTGAATCAGTAGGACATGCGGAACATAAACTGGAAGGTGTACTGCTTAGTGTCAGGATCCCAGTGTGACCAATTCCAATAACCAGCATCGTCCGATTCGTCTTCTATCTCTCTCGCTGGGATGCGAAATGCAATGGTTTCGTATGGCTCGGCAGCCACCTTTTAACGGTATTACCAGCTTTCCCACATTCTATAAAAGCGGAAGAACTTACGATCAAATATTGGTATGCCTTGTTTGGTGGCTCCCTCTTCTGTTCCCAAGCGCTCATGAATCTTCTTCGCGGGACGACGCCTGGTTTAATCTGAGGAAGATGCACCTGCACCATCATGCCTTCCTTGCCGGTATCCCTGTCACGAACTTTCGTCACACGGTAGCCTGGTCGGCCAATTTTGAGGAAGACTTTTCGTTGTACATTAGACTGAGTAGGAGCAACCATTAACTGCGTCTCCTTTGCATCCCGGGCGGCCCGTCTAGCGAGGTTTGTTTGATGCTTTTTCCCTTGAGTGTGTGCAAGATATGATCCTTCGTTTGTATGGAGAGTTAGACACAGCCGACATTCGAGAGATCCAAGATGGTTGCGCAGGATGTAGGGATCCTGTAAAGGAGTTAGGAGGCGTACGATCCACACGTGGGCACACAAACGTACCTTTGCGAGGTCTATGGTTTCCAGTGCAAGTTTCCTGAGACGCTCCCTTCTGTCAACGTTGCTTTCCGATGCGCCAGCGACGCCTCCGCCTCCGAACTTGGAACCAACGCGATTCTATACGATGTGTAAAAACTTTTTTGATGATACATTTGCGCACGAACGAACCTGATAATCTGGAAGAGAAGAAGAAATCAGCTACAATTGAGAAGATTGGCGGACGACCGTACCCATTGTCGTCGTCGGCCTTTGCTTGGTTGGTGAACAAGGAGCGGCTTATTAGTCATCTTAGTCGATTGCCTGATTTGGACTGAGTATCTTTTTGGCTTGAAGCATAATGGTGGGACAGAAACGTAGTCTCGAGGATGGTGCTACCTCCGTCAAAAAATCGAAGAGGACGAAGGTATCGTCTGAAAAATCGGAGAAGAAGACCCACAAAGCAGATCCTGTCCCTTCTACATCTGCAATAACGCTGGAGGAGATTGACTTTCCGCGTGGAGGTGGAACCACTCTGACACCACTTGAAGTCAAAACTATTCGAGCAGAAGGAGCAAGGGAAGCAGACCAGGAGCTATTTTCTGTACGTGGCTTGATCCGTGGTGAAAACACCAGTTTATGTCTTCTAGTCTGCGAAACAACCCCAGGTCAAGCGTAAACAACGCAAGTCCGATCTCAAGGGCAATGCTACCACGTCTACAAACGTTGAGGTGGAGAAAAAAGATGGTTTCCGTGTCGAACACCTGAACTACAAGGTTAGTTTATGTGCCGGTTCTACGCTACTGATACCAATTCCCCTCCATAGCGTCTCGTTCCGGGTATGAAAATACTTGGTCAAGTGATGTCAATACAACCTCTCGCCATCGTGGTTTCCCTCCCTAACCAACTCTTTGCTCACGTGCCGATCACACAACTCACGTCCCAACTCACCCAGCAACTAGGGTCAACGGATGACACCGAGGATAGAGAACCTGGTGACGATGAATCAGAGTCTTCTGTCCAGGTTCCGGACCTATCCGACCTATTTCAAGTCGGACAGTATGTTCGTGCTGTTGTTGTAAGCTCGCATGCTCCAGGCACAACCGATGTAACAGGGCTGGCACGCGTCCGCGACGACGCAGTTCGAACTAGCCGAAGAGTTGAGCTCAGTCTCCTCCCAGAAAAGGTCAATACGGGCGTGCGGAAAGCAGATTTAAGGCCTGGTTATGTGAGTTTCTTTCACTGACGTAGCAAGAGAGACACTTAATATGTCAGTCCTTGAGCGCATCTGTGAAAAGTCTTGAAGACCACGGGTACAGTCTCGATCTTGGTGTACCCGGTGCATCTGGATTCTTGTCTTTTAGTGAAGCGCACAAGAATGGCGCGGAGGATCCAAGACTCCATCCCGGAGCACTCATAAATGTCTCCGTTATTAAAATGTCGTCGAACGGTCGCATTTGCACTGTCACCAACGATCCTGAAGTGCTTGTGTCATCTTCGGTGAATCCTGTCATTAATCTATGCCATTCATAGAGTTGAAATTACTTTTCTTAGATATCTGAAGTAACCAATGTCTCATCCGTGTTACCGGGTTTATTAGTTCAATCCCTGATCACTGCCGTAGCTCCGAACGGCTTAAATATGCAAATCCTCGGCTTCTTTGACGCCACTATCGACGAATTTCACTTGCCTAGCACACGTGAATCGCTCAAAGTAGGGCAAAAAGTGAAGACGAGGGTGATATGCGACCTCCCAGGAACAACACCACCGCGATTCATTGTCACACTTGCAGAACACCATGTTCGACTCCAACCAAAGGAAGACCAGCATCTACACATTACCTTCCCCTTAGGCATTGTCTTAGATTCAGTGCAAGTCCGTCGAGTGGAAGCAGAGAGAGGGTTACTCGTAGAGATACAACCCAATCGAGAAGGATTTGTCCACGTGAGCAACCCAGCAGCCAGTATGTCTATCCTGCTAATCATATCCAGATTTCACATGTCTCCGATGAACGCGTGCCCTCACTGTCAGCATCATCTGGAACATGGAAATTAAATACTTTCCACACAGCACGCGTAATTGGCTATCATCCTTTCGACGGCATTTTGCAGCTCTCCCTGCGACCGTCGATCTTGGAACAACGGTTCATACAGGCTGGCGAAGTGCAAGTCGGTGAGATGTTGAAGGGAACGGTCAAGCAATTGACAGCTTCTGCGTTATTCGTGTCTATATCTGGAAACGTAGACGGAGTGGTCTGGCCAATGCACTATGCCGATATACCTCTCAAACATCCTTCAAAGAAATTCACTGTTGGAGGACGTATAAAATGTCGTGTATGTGTTGTTACTTCTCATATTTCTTATTTATTTATCGGCTTCAAGGTCCTCGCAGTCGATCCAGAGCGGAATCGTGTTGTGTTGACGGCAAAAAAGACACTGCTGGACACTACGTTACCTATCTTGACTAGTTAT